>JAGKQL010000069.1:1263078-1330039 GCA_018398635.1 Cyprinodon brontotheroides | reverse complement strand
AGATTAAATACATCACTGCTTAAAGATGAAGAGTTTCTCAAATTTTTACATTTTTTTTGGGCATCATACTTGGTGTGCAATGATTTACCAGGAACATCAGCATCTAAAGGTAAAGCAGTGATGAGAGGTAAAATTATTTCATTCTCATCTCATAAAAAAAAGTTAGAACAAAAAAAGATCCAGGAATTAGAGGAAAAAATAAAGTTACTAGAAAGCTCGCTAGATGAGGAAAAATTAGGGGAAATCCGTAAAATAAAACTAGAACTAAACGAATATATTAGAAAACAAAATAAATTTTTAATTCAAAGACTCTGAATTGATAACTTTGAACATAGCAATAAGTCAGGAAGTTTCTTAGCTAATCAGCTAAAAATAAACAAAGAAAAAACGACTATATTTGCAGTTACAGACTCAATTGGTAATATATTACAGGATCCGGAGGATATTAACAATGCCTTCAGAGATTTCTATAAATCTTTATACACATCACAGTTAAATCCATCAGATAATGATATCAAGCGATTTCTGGATAAAATAACTCTTCCTAAATGATCAGAGAGTCAAGAGTGACCCTGGACTCACAGCTTGTCAGCAGTTGAGTACAGGAAGCATTAAAAAAGCATGTCAATAATAGCGCTGCAGGTCAGATGGGTTTCCTACTTGAGTTCATATAAAGGTTCTAGGAACATTCTGGCTAATTATCCTAGAATGCTGCAGGAAACTCAAGAAAAAGGCAAATTTCCAGTTAATATGAATTCTGCCACTGCATTAGTCTCCTGCTTAAGCCAGGCAAAGATCCTATATTTCCGACCAGCTTCTCGTCCCTTACCCGCTTAATTAATGTGGATATTAAAATAATCTGTAAGAAACTTGCTTAAACGATTTAGATAAGTCACTCCTCTCATGTCCACCCCAGATCAAACTGGTTTCATTGAGAATACTGCAGTCAGCTGCTAGCTTACACGCGCCAGACTGCTGAGATTTAATGGAATTATTCCTACAGCAAAAATCTTAAATCCACAACAATATTGTCTTTTAGATGCAGAAAAAGCATTGCGATAGAATACTTTGGACATTTTTATTTTGCTACTATATACACTTAAATTTGGTTTTGGCAATTCCTTTATAAGTGTTGGTTAAAATATTATACAACTTCAACAGCCTGTGTCAGGACAAATAATCCAACATCTTCCAGCTTTTGTCTCCAGAGGGGCACCAGACAGGGATGCCCGTTCTCCCCCTCACTTTTTGCTATTTTTATTGAGCCTCTAGCTGCTACAATCAGACAAACTAATGTGATTAAAGGTATAAAAGGCATGAAAATAGAGCATAAATTTAGTCTTTACACAGATGATGTATTACTTTATCTCCAGCACTCAAACACTTGCCTCTCACAAGTAATTAGATTACTGGAATCTTTCTCAAAAGTCCCAGAGTACTCTATAAATTGGTCTATATCTATAATACTACCAATTAATTGCTCTCTACAGAATCACTCTGGTCTACATTTGCAATCAGGAAATATCAAATATTTGGGAATTACTGTGTCATCTAAACTAGCTGAGTTACCAAAACTCAACCACATCCCTCTTTTAAAAAGAAAATAGAAGAGGACCTATAGAAGATGGAAATGGTTTCCGATCTTTCCCTTATGGGTCGGGTAGCCTCAATTTAAAATGATGGTGATTAACACCCAGAATTAACTACCTATTTTCAATGATCCCAAATAAACCATCATCTGACTGCTTTAAATCTCTAGATTCTTTCAATCTCTAAATTTTTGAAGGACAAAAGTCCCCTCGTGACAGCTTAAAGACATTACAGAAAAACCAAAGACAGAGGGGGGACTAGATTTTACCTTAACTTCCAACACTACTACTTACAAATAGATTACAATACATCTCTAAATGGATAAAACATAATCCCTTAGATGAGCCCTGATAGACACAGAACAAGGAAATATGCAGTAATATCATAATTTCAGATTTGCGGTTTACATTAGCTCTAGATCAAGCGGCACCCATGTTTTTAAAAATATTAACACATCAGCTCTTCCTGACAGCATGGTGGGAATTTCTAAAATAACGAACTCATCATACATCCCGTGCGAAATTCATTACACCCATCTGGAATAACCTGACATTCTACAAAACAATAATATGATAAACTTTCGTACTGGAAGAATAAAGGTATTAACTATCTGGATCATTTGTTTGAAGGTAATGAGTTTTATCACATTATGAGATTAAATTTCAATATGGCATTAACAAAAAATAAATTCTTAGAATATGAGCAAATTAAAGCTATAATTAGAAACAAAATTTATTATTGATGGAAACCAACTAATATATCAGAGTTTCTAGGTTAAACCCCAAACTACTGTCTAAATTATACAGGACACTGACTAAACTGGATGATACAATATCTCCCTATTTTAAATGGGAGGAGGATTTATCAGTCAGTTTGAACAAAACATCTGGGCTCAGATATGTCCTAAGAACTTTTTAACATGACTAGAAACCCCAATTTAAATTAATACAATACAAAAATCCTCCACAGAGTGCACTATACAGGTTAAAAGATATTCAAGATGGGTTTTGCTCAATCTAACATCTGTCCACAGTGCACAGGCAATCATCTTGATAATTATTTTCACGCATTATGGTTATGCATGCGGTTCAGAGGTTCTGGGTTCAGGTATGTATGGATCTATCACTGTGCCTGGGTTGTAAAATCTCACTTTCCCCTTCAGTTTGCTTGCTGGGTGACTTTGAGGAAGCTCTATGGGAAAAATTCAGTTTGAATGGCTTTTCACTGCATCATGTATCGCAAAGAAAACTATCCTCATGAATTGAAAAAAGGACAAACTCAACATCAATCAGTACAGAGATCTGTTGTTGGATCATATTAATCTTGAGACAGCTCTGCATCCCCCTGGGCGACTGATTTCTCTGGGCTCCCTTGATTGGTCCATCTGGAGTGTAGTGGGGGCTGTGGGCACGCCCAATGGGGGTGCTGGGGCTGGTTTGGGGGTCCTTAAATCCTGGAGGGCTCGGGGGGTGGTGGGCGTGGTGTCTGGCGGGCCTGACCCATCAGGTCTGTTGCCCTGCTGGGTGGGGGTCTGGGATCCCTTGGGGGTCCTACGGCGGGTGGGGACATGGGGTCTTGGGGGCGGTTCTGTTGGGTGGCTGGCCCGGATGGGTCTGGGCCCTGGTCGCTGGGGCTCTTGCTGGGGATTCGGTCCTGTGGGGCCTGGTGGGGCCTTTTTGGGCTGGAGGAAGGATGGGGTTATGTGTGAATGTGTCGCTGCTTGGCTCACCCCCATCTGGGGTTTTGAGTTCACTTAAGGGGGAAGGGGATAATCCCAGGACCAACCAACGGGTCTGAACTGGTCCCTTTTGTATGTGTGGTGAGTGTTAATGTGTTTCAGTAGGCCCCGCACCTCTCCTTAGGCTGGGGTCGGGTCTGCCCCTCACCCAAACACATCTCAAGGATGGGCTTTGGGCCGCCGCTCATTCCTGCGGTCCTGGTCATTACCCCCAGGTATGGCTGGGGCTCCCCCCCAGCAGGGGTGGGGCACCCCTGGGGCCCGGATCCCCTGGGGCCAACACAGATTCCTGGGGTGGTTGGCTGCCAAAGCAAGCCGATTAAGGACCCGGGCCCCCGTGGTGGTGCTCCTGGGCGCTGGCGCCCCCTCTCCGGTCTGGGCTCTCATGGAACAAGAGGGGGTGGATTTCCTGGCTGGCTTCTGGCTCCCTGGGAGTGCAGTAAGCACCTCAGTCCTTTGCTCCCATCGAAATCTTCCGCTTGCCTGCTCCATTACACTGCCTGCCGCATGTGGAGTTTTGGGGAGGGTGGATTGCTGGGAGGGTCCCTCAGCACCGATGAGTACATGTTGCCAATAATACGGCAGGTGTTATCTTTGTATTTGCTTTCTCATGCCATGTCTTTTCGGTTGTGCTGTTCTTTTTCATCTCTCATTGCGGGTGATGAAGCCAGACTGAAAATGTTTTGTCATTGTCTCATTTCTATCTCTTTCTTTCATCTTTTCTCTTTTTTTTTTTTTACTTCCTTTTTTCTTCTTCTGTTTTTCTATTTGCATTGCAGTGTCCATATAAACTGTAAAAACTCCCTAAATAATTATAATAAAACAATTTATATGCATGGAACAAGACGAACAATATGGCAATTACTTGCGTACTGCACTTGTGAAAGTAAAATCTGTTGGGCTCTTTTGGCATCTAGACAATTATTCTTATTGCAACGTTGCCAGACAGGACACTGTTAAAAAATAAATAAATAAATAACATCGAGCCCTGCTACTGCAGGAACTCATTCTTTTGAGAAAAATATTTATAAATCAAAAACATTTCTAATTATTTACAGAAAATATTAAATAGCGTTAGAAATACAAATTCCTAGATTTATGCTGCTGACATGCTGCAGGGGTGTAATTCAACAGTGTTCTGTCCTTCTCGGCCACAGAAGAATGCTCCGAACTTCAACACCCTCTGAGCTTCTTTTCTCTGCAGCAGGGAAACATAGCCTCCAAAACAACCAGTCTTAGTCAGGGTAAGGATAAGGATCGTTAATATTTATTGATATCGATACCTTTATCGATACTGCTTATCGATCCGAGTCTTTATCGATACCACTATCGATACTTTTCTGTTATTTGGTGGAAAGACGATGCAACAATATGTTTTTAACAGACAGAAAGGAAGTGGGGAAAAAAAGTTATTTGAAGAAAAGTCCTATATTTTGAAGAAATGTCTTCTTTTGCTTTAAAAAAATATATAAATTTTCACAATTGTTGGTTAATGTATTGTCTACTGTCACTTTTCATCATGTTTTTAGTGATAGCAAATAAATAATTTAAATTAAATGCAATTTTTAATAAATGTTGGCATCAGTAGTTTAATTATATATTATAAAATAATTAGAGCAATATACAACTGTATTACTCATGTTTCTCACCCAAAACTCAATTTCCATTTTCTTTACGTTACACTTGAACGCATCATGATAACCTAATTGTCGTTTTACTGAGCCAATCTGAACACATCATCACGCAGCACGTCTGAAACTTTATTTACTTTTCAAGCTAACTAGCTTGTATGCTGCCGATTACAACACGGATTTCATAATTACTATTTTTAACTGACCGGACAAGCTACAAAATCTGTGCGCGTGGTACTCTGAGTGGATGATGAAGACGGGCCCGACTGTGGCAGCAGCAGCAGCAGCAGGAGGAGGAGGAGTCTTTTCAACCCGGAGACAGTCGAAGGGACTGCATTTGGCCTTTATTTGATGCACAATACTAATGTGCTTGGCCATTGAGGTTGTGTTCCCCCCTTTACAAGAGATGATTTTGCAACATAAGTTGGATTTCGCTTCTTCTTTATCTTTGAGCTTGGTAAAATGAAGCCAAACTTTAGACCTTTTCGTCCGCTCAGCCATCCTCGAGTCGCGAGCGGGTTAAATGCCAGGACTTCATTTATTTACTTTTTAATATCTGTTTGCTTACAATTTCATTCCAAAACATTGGTGGACATGCTGCAGTGATTGGATTGATTAGATTTAAATGCTGTGACGCGACTCGAGGGACACGCAATTATGTTACAGGACCTCCGGGAGAAAAAAAAAAAAAACAACCAGACTCGATAGTGGTATCGATAAGCCCAAATGTTATTGATTTTCAGGTTTTGAAAAAAGTGGAACCGGGTCCTTGATAGAACCGGGTTTCGATCCCAATCCCTAGTCAGGAGCGCTTTGACATGCTAACCTTTTTGCATTGCGATGTTTGGATATATTTATCCTCTTGTTTGAACCCCTTAGGGGCTTTAAAAAACAAAAATGCCTGTCTTTTTTTGCGCTTTATGAAACAAAGTACCCTATATTTTTTGGATGTATAGCCTCATTTCTCATGTAAGTTTGCGTAGTTTTAACACAAACATTTATTTTTTATATTGCAACAGTGCAGTTAATGAGCAACCTGTAGTTGTGTGCCTGTTTGTTCTGTCTAAAATGTTTATTTTGGAATAAATAGGTTAATATTAAAAATATTTTTTGTCCGATTCATCGATTAATCGGAAAAATAATCGGCCGATTCATCGATTTAAAAAAAAGAATCGTTAGTTGCAGCCCTACTTTCAACACCATCATCTCACAGCATGTACTTCTTCCAGAGGATGAGGAGAGCCAACCTGCCCCCCCCATCCTCCCCACCTTCTACAGAAGCACCATAGAGAGCGTTCTGACCAGCTGTCTCACTGTGTGCTGTGGAGGCTGCAGCGCCTCAGACTGGAAGAAGGTGAGAACAGCAGAGAGGATCATTGGGGCTCCTCTTCCCTCCATTAAAGACATTTCATCCCAGCGCTGCGTGTCCCGAGCCCGTTACATCATCAATGACCCCTCACCCCCCCACCATGGACTGTCCTCCCTGCTGCCCTCTGGGAAGAGACTTCGAAGCATCCGATGCAGGTCCAGCAGGTTCCAGAACAGTTTCTTCCCCACTGCCGTTAGACTGCTGAATGTTGTGTCAATTTTATATAAATAAAAATGTTAGAACTGTAAATATACAGTCAAAGTTCATATTACTATTTTTGCAGTGATTAACCGCCCCTAGCTTCCCAACTGCCAATGGCTCTGTTCCAAATCCTGGGCTGCATCCTCCAAGGACGCGGTCTGCCTAGACTGGATCCTTCCAAGTCTGTGAAAATAAGGAGACCGGAAGAGTTTTGGCTGTGAATTCGAACAGGTCTACCATTCTGTTGCTTAGCAACCGTGAAAGTTGACACACAAAGCAGGAAAAGAATGAAAACCGAAGTTTTCAAAACTGTTTGTTTATCTATTTAGTTTTTATTATAAAGTGAACAAAGACTACAGTAACAAGAATCCAGAGTAGAATAAAGGTTCCAACCACTGGGAGCAGGAACAAATAAAATCAAATGTAATGATAGAAACCTTAGTCAGTTAAATAACCTGCTGCTGTCATTCTGCACATCTCTGATGTTGCTGCTATTTTCAAACATCCATTACTGTAAAAATGTCCATAGCTGCATATTGGTTATTTATTCTCCAGTTTTATATTGTTAAAACACTTTACAGTATTTTATTGTTTATATTTTAGCTCTTCCCTATTATGTTATTCTTAGACATTTTTCTAAGGTCCTCATTTGTGTGACCATTTTCAATAATCTTTCTGCTGCTGTAAATCTGCCCATTGTGGGACAATAAAGGGATTTTTTAATCTATTATATAAAAGGGGTAGAAATATATAAGTAAATCTAAACAATGTATGTATAAAAATATATCTGCAAAATCTCTAATATTCAACAACAAAAATACTAAGTTAAGCATATTGTGCAAAACAGCAATAAAAAAATTTAACTATCAGATTTATAGTCCCCACACTGCAGATATATTAGAATCTGTCCTTAAATTACAGCCAAACCCATTTAATCAGTAACAGATAAAAACCTTTAGATAAATCAAACATTACCGCCACATATCTGACTCTATAACCATTAAAACAACTATTTTCATTCATTTCAGACGGAACTATTCACTGACTTGTATTATATTAAACTGAACTTCCAATTTTCACCACTGGTCGATGCCAAGTAACCTTTCCTCTGATCACGGCTTGCTTGGTCTCGCAATGAATCCTGGGTAAACCAAGGATACCGAGGATACATCGGACCCGTCCTTCAAATCGAGCTAAAAGAAGGACGCATTTTAACGTAGACCTGACCTCTACAGCTGCTTCTCTAAGACGATTTTAGCTGTGGAAAAAATGACATCAGAAAAGATCCGTTATGTTAATGTTTCAGAGCTCAAGATAACTTTTAAGTTCGTCCCACCTTCCACCTCCCTCTGCTTTTCACACTAAGCTTCCAGCTGCTTCCTTCATATTGTTCTTTCATTTAGTAATATCAGAGATTGCTTTCATGTTATTGGGGGGTGGGTTTCCATCTTCTTTGCATTGTTTCCCACACTGGAAAAAATAGAAATCTAGATAAATAATTTTTATCTGAAAAAAGTGCTTTTTTTCTTGGTAAAAGAAACATTTTGCCAACGGAACAAGACAATTTACACTTACAACAAGAAAACACAATGGCAATGTCTTATTTAAAGCGCATATTATCTAATTATCTTATTTAAAGAGTAAAAATACTCATTAACCTACTCAAATTAAGGGTAAATAGACTTAATTTAGGAAATTTGTACTTTTTTTTCCCAGTGTAATGCTGGTTTGCATCAATGGATCTTTTATGGTGTTTTATGAGTTTTCATGGAGCAGGTCACATTATGATGAGCTGACTTCCTGAAACTCTGAAGGCCTTCTTCATGACAACTGTGAATACGTCATTTTAGTATTATCTATGAATCTGCACCATCCAAATTAGAGTCTATTTCTGTTCACTGTGCTGAACCCAATAGAGAAACAGTGGAATAGATCAGTATTTGGTCGCCTGGTGGTGATCCGCTCAGATACAAACAAAACAACCATAATTCTACTGATGGCTCCTATTTAATAAAACTACCAAGGTTAAAGTCTGGCTTTAAAAAAACATTATTTCATATGTCAATGACACACCGGACATTTATACAGCTCATACTAAGTTTGCATTAAAATGACCGTCCACTCTGTTGAAAACAACCTTCTTCTGTATCAATAAGGGTCGAATACAAAGGTTGCAACTGTTGTAAAATATCTGAAAGAACGACTGACATCAGTGTTTGTTAACAACGGATATTTTTCCTTTTGTTTGGGTCCATCCGTAGCACCATTATAAGGAAAAAAAAAAATTCTTGAAAGATTAAAACAAGCACTCAAAATGTCCTTTTTAGAGGTAAGACACTGATAACTCATTCTTACAACAAAACCTTCAATAAATCTGAATTTTTCCATTTTAAACCTGTTTGATATATGGATTTTATGTAAAAGATGGGGGACTTTGCCCTAAACTTTGCTTAAAAACATCCTTTGCTGCCATCTGGTGAGTTTGAACTCTCTGATCAGGTTTTACTGCAGGGTAGAGCAGTTAGGAGCATCGGCAGCTTTAACCACAGCAACTGTATTGCTGCCATCATCCCTGACTGTGGTTTAGCTCTACCAGCTTCTCTTGTTGCAATTGTTTGCTGCAGCTGTCAATAATCGGGGTTTACATTATCTGTGAACACAACACCTATAAATAAAAAGTGCTTTTTTCTGTTTTATTTGAACCTTTTGTGTCAATCAAGATTAGAAATTAACTACCAAATAATAAAACACAAAGATTGCAATTGGCTTAGAAGCTAAGTGCCATCAGCTGTAGTAGCAGCATCAGAAGCAGTGACTAAGAAGAGCTCTGCAAGATAATAAAGCTGACTGACTCTGTTCTAAGGATTGTCCCTTTCGGAAATCCAAGTGACAGTCCGCTCCACTGCTCCTCCGGGTCCAACGAAAGTCTACCAGTCCGCTCTCCGAGTTCCCTCTTCTCTGGATAAACCCACACTGACTGGATTCAAGGATAAACATGAACCCCCTCAAACGTGAGTCCCGCTCCAACAGTATTCAAGCTTCAGTCAATTTTCCCATGGTCCCTGAAACCATCACTGTGATCTTCCCTCCAGACTTTCCCACGTTCCAGTTCACTGAGTTCCAGTTCCTACTATGTGAAACCGTCCCTTTCAATAAACTTGTCTGAACTTTTTCCCCTGGTCTGACTGGTTCTCTGCATGTGGGTCAGATCTCTTGAAACAATCATGACATGCGGAAACCAATTCTCAACTGAACTTAGACTAGAAATAGTCTATAACCAACTCTATAAGGCGTAAGCCATTTTAACCTGAAGAGCAACCAGACTTAGTCAGGTGGTGAAAACCAAACTAGAAAAATCTTTGTTTCTAAGCATTCAGGTCTCTTTACAGACGACTACAGCACCACCAGCCATCCTGTCCCCTCAGATTGGCCAAAGTTTAATGTCAGAAAGTGATCTATTTTTACTGTGGTAAAAAAAATAAAACCACACTAAAGGTGTCAAATAGGATTTTTCACAGAAATTCATTGTTGAGATTCATCTAAAATCAATTGATGGATGGCATTCTTGCATTTATAGTCCTCTGCCCCCATGGTTTCAGCACTCTCTGTCAATCGCGATGTTGAAGCTGGCACTTGAGCGACCGGTGAGTACAGATACAATAAATAAAACTATAAAAGTAATAAACCGCGCGGCCGGTAACCCTTCAATTTGGTCGCCCCCAGGATGCAGAAATAACAGCTGCAGAGCTGTGCAAAGTTTACTTTATTGAAGCATTTTAAAAAAAGCTAAACTGTTTGAACTGTTAAATGTGTTTTTTGCAATCTCTTTTGTTTTTATTGTGTGTGTTACCTGTTAGATTTTTATTTTTTTTACATTTAAATCCACACTCCTTTTGCTTTGTGCCATTCTGCACTTTAAACGATTTATCTCAATGGTCACTTACACCACAATGTATTGAAGAAATACAAATACTGTAAACCAATACTTTTAAAAAAATTTTTAATCCTATTCAGCAACCGAGCATCCTCTTTAAACTCAATATTATACTATAATTGGAAGTAAACCAGATTCTTATATAGACCAAGAAAGTCACCCCAGCTCAACATAATGTCACGATAGAGGACTTTTTTAAGCCTTTGTGTTTATGAGGGTGATGTGGTCATCTTAACAATAGTTCATCTAACAAGGTTTATATTGTAGGTTGTCTTTAAAGACTAAATGCAGGATAAAATCCTCTATATTCCCATCATCTCTTCATTTTCTCCTGCTGCTTCTGTCGTTCTCTCCTGTTCTTCCATGCGTTCCTCCTGGTTTATTTCTTGGTTTATTTTGTGGTGTTCCTCTCCACTCTGTGATGAAGCGGTTTCATTTTTAGATGCAGCTGAAACTGATAAAACAATGAGTCAGATTCATAGCAGTTAACGCAGCGCTGCACACTACCTGCTATCATACTGTGTGTTTAGCTTTTTAAATACCTTCTCTGTCTCTCTGAGTTTTAGTCCCAGAGCAGTAGATCCAGAGGAAGGCAGTGATCAGGACCAGGATAGGCAGGCATCTCAGAGCAAAAATGCGAAAATCATGATGAACATCTGAAATCACATCAACAGAGACAAAAAAAGAAAAGTTGATTTATTATTCAGGTTATTGTAGCAAAATATCTGAATGCAGGATGCTGGTTATTTGTCCAAACTCTGTTTTTCAGATATAAAAAAATAATTTCAGCTTTTATACAGTGTAATACTGACTATTCATTCCTTCCCACTATCAAGGTGGGAATATTTTTCAACCTGAATTATTTTTTGTTTTTTAGTATTTATGTATTTCTGCCTCAGTTGCCTGTGAGTCCTTATAAAATCTACAAAAACTCACTTCTGCCTCTTCATCTTTACATTTGGGTCCTCAAAAACCTCTTCCAAACCATGAGGCACTCATGACTGCATGTTCAACACACAATCAGCTCATTTTAACAAGCAGAACCAACCACTTTTGCATGTCTTTGCATTTGCACAGCAATCTTTGTAGATCACATACAACCTGCCCACTTATTACTAAATTACTGCCCACTTATTACTAAATTTTTAGTAAAAAAATACTAAAAATAAATATGTGAAACATAAACACCTTTTATTCTCAAACTTTTAAGATCAGGCCCCAGAAGTCTTCGAATAAAACATGAACAGGGTTGAAAACTTGAAGGTACTTCTCCCGACTTGTTCCTTCACATTTGTTAGGTTTATCATTATTTTATACATCATGTGCATTGCTAATCTGTTAGCCAGATTAGACAGAGTAGAAGGACCTTCCTTCACATTGTGGATGTCACTTTGTATGTGTACGGAGGTCATCTAAATAGGACAACCTTCTTGTCTTTTAAAGATACACAGGATATGGGCACATCTTTGGAGCCGGACTGATAGAGGAGATGTATCTCATCTGTAATCTTGGGCATAGAGGCAAGATGCATACAGGTCAGGGCATTCATGGATGGGGTGTCAGTTTCTGATACAGGACAGCTAAACATCCACTTGATCCAACACATAGACTCATGAGCTATAGCAGTTTATAGGAAGATGACCTTGTTCGGGCTCAATCTTTGCTCAAGGACGTGATTTTGGAGCCCACAGCTGTGCAGCTCCAAGCATTTTCTCTGGTCCTGAAACGACCTGATCTGGAATAAACTCTGCTACTTTTTTACTCCTGTTTTTATAGTCCTTTTACATGATTTTACCCAGTTTGGAGGTAAGAGTAGTAAGTAACTTGCTCCCAGGAAAAGAACCGTGGGAAGTCCCGAAGCAACTGCTTTTTATAGGGGACATATAACCCTCATTTAACACATTTCAACATGCTACAATTTTTATTCTTAGTTATGATGTTTTTTTCTTTTGTCTTCAAAGCATTAATATTGTCTGCAGTCCTGCTGCATTAATCTTTCCACAGTAGACATCTTTCCCTATACTGCTATTGTTATTTCAGACTGTCTGAATGTTCATGTTAACAGATTCCCCATCGTTGCTCTGTGGCCACAATCAGCAAGAAAACTTTGCATGCAAGTTTGCAATTCCTTTACTGCGAATTTTGTAAAACAAAGAAACCAAAAATAAATTTTTCCCTCAGTTGGTTTCCAAGTTTGAGTAATTTTTTTCCTCCTCTTTTTATTTTCCATGGCCTGACAGAAGTCAATGATTTGAATATTTATTAAGATTCACAATCAAAACAACCTTCTGCCTCATTAAATTCACCGCTTGACACAATCAACATAATTCCATGATCTAATATTCCCCTTTGTTCAGGCTAACAGTTTTTATCATTTTCTGTCTAAGTGTATGATGATTATTTGTAAGATTATTTTCATGAGTGATAATGAAAAAACTCAAAAACATAAATAAAAGCATCACATATGGTAGCATGAATGTATTTTTATTTTCTGAAATGTTAAATAATGTAGGCAATAAATGTTTTTGCTGATGATATAAAGACACATCGAAGTTAAAAATCAGACAGTTATCCATTAATCATTACCACATAACTTTCCTCACGCCTTCCTAACCATGAAGTACGGCAGCGGCAGCATAGTGCTGTGTTGGTGTTTTACTGCTACAGGAACAGTTGCTCTTGTAAAAAGATGATATCATGAGCAAAGTAGGATGTGTGGAAATATCAGTGTGTAATCAGGAACAGAAGGGTTTTCCAAACAAAACAGCATAAACTTCAATTAGCAACTCAGAGGCTAAAGAGAAACCAAATCAATATGCATTGTAGTGCACATCAAAAATGTGTTTAGAGCAAAAAAAGTTTTAGGAATGAGGACTAACTCAGTTAGATCGGGCTTCTATCAGGTGGAAAGAGCCAAAAACTTCATCTTATTTCAACTATTTTTAGAAGCTTTTTGGACGGATACTAACCTGCAGCATTATCAAATGTTAAAAGCAATTATATATATATAATGATAAGTATATATATAGAAATATATATATATATATATATATATATATATTGCATGAATTTGTTAAAAGTTTAAAAAATAGACAAATAAACAAATAGAAAATATGTTGGCAATCCTTACAGACCGAGAACAAGAAAAGTTTTTAATGTCAAACTGTTTGAAAAGAAGGCTTAGGTTAATTTTTTAACAATTAATGTGAATATTATTCATTTGTTTATAGAGAGATCTGACTGGAATATTTTACATACCATTGAAACTGTGGTGATCTGTGGTGACAGCTGGTGTTGTTCTGGCTGTAACTGTGATGGTTGTTCCATTTCCTTCACCTTCAATTAAAACTGGTATCTCCAGAAAAACCTTGCAGATGTATCTCCCTGAATCTCTGCTGGTGATTTTTGGAAAAGTCAGAAATGAACAGGTCTGCTCACTCTGAGAGCTGATAGACTGATTTATGAAAGTCTTATTTTTTATCATCATTTGGTCTTTCAGCCATTGAAGGCCAACTCTTTCATGTTTCCCGTTCGAGCAGCAGGAAATGTTTCCAGTCTCTCCTTCTTGAAAAGAAACATCAGGACTCTGAGTAACAACAAGAAAGTCTGAAGAAACACCTGGAAAAGGAGACGATGTGAGAGAGACTGTTAGTCAGGAATTAATGCAGAATTTATTATTTGATAATGTCAATTTGAATGTCTATTTTGAAGTTGTATATAGAAAATAGTTTATAAACCTAGACCTAGATGATAAATTCTCTCAACGTTCCAGATTTTTTTTCATTACATATCAACCATATTTGTTAAAAAAAAACAAATTCCAAAAACAATATTTTGTTCAGGCTTAAAAGCCTCAGGAGCAAATAATTATCAAATAAATTCTGTTTAACGTATTTAACAAAGTGAAAACCAGAAGAACAAACGCTATGTCTGGTTGACAAAACAGACAAATAAATGTAATTTAAAATTAGTTATCAGTAATCTCGGCACTGGTGCTGCCTTAATTTCCAACTCTACACACCTGTTAACTCCACCCTGCCTGCAATTATCACTAATTGGTCCCACCTCTAGATATAGCTCATTTGGATCTGTTCCCAGTGCCAGATCGTCTCAAACCATCTATTGAGTACCTTCCAGCATTTCTATATTCTGCCTGCCTACCTGTTACCTGACTTGTTTTTGCCTTTTTTCACCGAGCCTGCCTGATCCCTTACCTGATCCTGTCTGCCTGCCCTGAATCCAATCCAGATCTGCCTCTGGACCCCTGCATCAGTTCTGCCTTGGATTGCCTGCCTGTGAGCCAGAACCCCACTCAGTCAGTGAGTAACTGAGTCTGCCTAACTCCTCTGCTTCTCTCAACCTGCCAGTTAACGGACCCTCGATCGGACCTGGACCTCTCTTCTGGATTGCCCCTCTGTACCTTTGCCTGGACCCCATCTCTGAAATCTATAAAGAAGCCCCGGACCCAAAACGGTGCCAGTCGCCCACTCTGAGACCCAGTAACAGGTTAGTGATCCAGCCTCAGTCCCTCTCTAGTTCTCCTATTCATTGGTGTCTCCACCACAGGGATGGACTGACTGACCCAAAAAAAATCTGTTGCCACTGACCTGTAGGAGCTGCCCCAATATCCTTGAGGCTACAAATCAACCCCCTTAACATAACAAAATGAGAACTTAGTGCATATCCAAAGACCAAATCATTATTTGATTTTTGTTGACCATGATCTGGCTGTTTGCTCTCCCCCACTTGTAATTCCTGAGCTCACTAACCCCCTCACCTGGATCCTCTGGTTTATAATATTCACCAGCATTCGGGCCAGATCATTGGACTTTTTGGAATTTTGATGGTTCACATGTCCTGATCCTAGCTGCCAGTGGAAAGAGGGTTTTAAAGTAAGCCCCGCCTCCCGACGCCCACTGTTCATTATTAAGGTAAAATGGCTCCTGGGTGGAGACCAGTTTGCATTCACGCCCTGTCTCGCCACCCTGTCCTGAGATCCTGTCTGCTCCTGGGTCCAATATCCTGGTCCCAGTAAGACTCCTGAACCTCCTGGAAGCCTGTGGATGCATGGAAGTCTTGGATCCTGCCTCCTGCTCCTGTTCCTGTCTGATCTGATCAAAACCCTGTTCCTGTCTGTTCCTGCCTGCCTGGATCCTCACCAGAGCCCAGCTTCCAGCATCTCCTCTGGGACTGCAGCACTGGGGGACATTCTTGGTCTGGACTGTCAAACCAGGTAAGTGACCAACATTGTACACCCTTCTGTCGTCAGATGATCGTGGTCACTACCTGTGTTTCTCCCCCAGAGTAGCCTGAGATGGGCGTGTGCCCTGCCCCCTCAGCTTCGTAGTGTCTCGCAGCCACAGCTCCGCTTGTTTTGGTTTTATTTATTTAATAAACGCTTTGAACTTTCCTACTGAACTGACTGTCTCTCCTGTATACTGGGTCCATCTGTCCTACATCCATGACAGTTGACTATTTGTTATTTTTGAATACTTTAGTAAATTCTGTATAATCTGTTTTTTATCGCACTTAAGTCCAAGAACCTGGAAGAGTTACCAAAAATGTAAGAATAATAATCAACCTACATGTGAGATAGAAAAAAACACAGATATTGTTAGATGTCATGGTTGGCATTAAAGCTGTATGATTCTCTTCCATGTCACAGTGACATAATTTTTTTAAATAGTATTTGTTTTGGATATTTCCCACAAAGGTGTTTCTCTGTTTATAGACTATGCATGTAATGCATATTTTTAAAGTATAATCTTAGATAATATTAAGGCTAGAGATTCTGTTAGGTTTATCATTTATACATCATGTGCATTGTTATTTTGTTAGCTCAGATTAGACAGAGCAGAAGGTCTTCCTTCACATTGTGGATGTCACTGTGTGTACGGAATTTACCTAATCAAGGACAGCCTTTGTGTCTTTAAGAATACACAGGCTATGGGCACATCTTGGAGCCGTCTGATAGGGGAGAGCTATTCTGTAACCCTGAGACAGAGAGACAGGCAAGCTGCAGATGGGTCAGGCAATGGATGGCGTGTCAGTTTCTGATCACGGACAGCTAAACATCCACATGATCCAACACATAGACTCATGAGCTATAAGAAGCAGAGAGATGACCTTGTTTGGGGGCTCAATCTTTTGCCGGACGCTCGCGGACATGATTTTTGAGACCACAGCTGTGCATAGCTCCAAGCATTTTTTCTCTGTCCTGTAACGACCTGATCTGGAATAAACTCTGTTACTTTTTTACTCCTGTTTTATAGTCCTTTTTATATGGTTTTACCCAGTTTGAGTTAAGAGTAGTAAATAACTTGCTCCCAGGAAAAGAACCGGTGTGGAGGCCCCCGGGGCGCAACAGCCTTTTTCCAAGGGGACAAATCCTCCTCATTTTAACAAATTGGTGTTCCCTTCCGTGACCTGGAAGCAAAACAACAGAGCCACCACGACAGAAAAAGCTCCACAGCCTGTGGCCGAAACAACTGAAAAGGTGAGGAGATTCCTTATTACAAAATATCTCCAATATTTTTAATGTTAAAACACTTTGGCTGTGTTGTGATTTTCTGAAGTGAGCTGAAGCTTTGTATGCATCTGAGGACAGAGAAATTGCTCAGAGTGAATTAGTTTTTTGTTTTTTTTTTTGCAGTTTTTGTTTTGTTGTTTTTTACCTTGCGAACGTGTACACACAAAAAAAAGAGAGAGTAAGTCGTGCGTTCTGCTGTGGGTAGCGGTTGAAAGTCCGACTGAAGGCCCCTGCGCAAACACCTTCAAAAATTATACTGCTCACTAGGATAAGTTGGTTGGAGAGCCCAACAGTTTCTGCATGCAGAAAGGGACGGTGATTTTATTCCAGGTCTGCCTGCAGACACGAAAGATGCATTTCTGAAAAACAAACGCACCGACAGATACCAGTCACATTACGGCTAGAGTTTGCCAGTATACCTCCCATAAGGACATTTACGAAAAACTTAGACTGGAGAGAAAAAGCGAGGGGGTCGAGTTGAAACGGACTCTGGGGGTGTTTTTCTCTGTCTTCCCCTGAGTCTGAGGCCATGCAGAAGTATATTGAGGATTCTCTGAGGGCAGGTATTATCCGTCCCTCCTCCTCACCTACTGGCGCAGGGGTTTTTTTTGTGGGGAAGAAGGATGGTTCACTCCGTCCCTGCATTGACTACAGGGGGCTGAATGACATCTCGGTTAAGAACCGATACCCTATTCCTCTGATGAACACGGCATTCGATCAGGTCAGGGGAGCTAAATTGTTCACTAAGTTGGATCTTAGAAACGCCTATCACCTGGTCCGGATAAGGGAGGGGGATGAGTGGAAGATGGCTTTTAACACTCCCACGGGTCATTATGAGTACCTGGTTATGCCTTTTGGTCTCACAAATGCACCCGCTGTCTTCCAGAACCTTGTGAATGAAGTCCTCAGAGATATGATTGGGAGGTTCGTCTTTGTTTACCTTGACGACATCCTGATCTACTCAACAGACCCCATTTCCCATAGACAACACGTTCGCTCTGTTCTGCTTCGACTTTTACAGAATCAGTTATATGTTAAAGCGGAGAAGTGTGAGTTTCACGTGACCACCACTGCCTTTTTGGGTTTTGTCCCTTCCCCTGGCCAGATGGCCATGGATCCCGCCAAGGTCCGGTCAGTCACAGAATGGCCCACACCAACCGACCGCAAGCAGCTTCAGCGGTTTCTTGGCTTCGCCAACTTTTACAGAAGGTTTATTCAGAATTATAGTCGAGTCGCAGGCCCTCTCCATCCCCTGACCTCAGTTAAAGCGAGGTTCAACTGGAATGAAAAGGCAGACCAGGCTTTTCGAAAACTTAAGCTCCTTTTTACCTCTGCCCCGGTTTTAGTATCCCCTGACCCGGATAGGCAGTTCATTGTTGAGGTTGATGCCTCCAGTGTGGGTGTTGGTGCAGTGCTCAGCCAGAGGACAGAGGAAGGCAGAGTTCACCCATGTGCCTTCTTTTCCAGGAAGCTGTCTCCAGCTGAGAAGAACTATGATGTGGGCGACCGGGAGCACTTTGCAGTCAAGCTGGCATTGGAGGAGTGGAGGCACTGGCTGGAGGGATCTAAACTGCCTTTTCTTGTGTGGACAGACCATCGGAATCTGGAGTATCTGAGGACGGCCAAGAGGCTCAACCCCCGACAAGCCAGGTGGACCCTTTTTTTTAGTCGGTTTCACTTCACTCTCTCTTACAGGCCTGGTTCCAGAAATGTCAAGCCTGATGCTCTCTCTCGAATTTTCGAGTTGGAAGAGGACAATGATCAGGCACAGGAATATATCCTCCCTGATTCGGTTTGGTGTGCTGTTACTCGGCTCGGTCTGGAACAAGAAGCTAGAGACTCCCTGGTTGGGGTGAGTATTCCTGAGGCCTGCCCCGGAAACAGACATTTTGTTCCTGATTTCTTAAGGGGCAAGGTCCTCGAGTTCTGTCACTGCTCCCGACTGTTTTGCCACCCTGGCATTATTAAGTCCTTAAACATTGTCCGCTCCCGTTTTTGGTGGCCCACCCTGACCCGGGATGTCAAGGACTTTTTTCAGCCTGCTCCCGTTGTTGCCAAGCCAAAGTCTCACGTCGTCCCCCGTCAGGCCTTCTCTGGCCTCTGCCTGTTCCCTCCTGGCCCTGGTCTAGTTTGTCTATGGACTTTGTCACTGGCCTTCCTGTTTCTAAGGGCAACTCCGTTATCCTTACCATTGTGGACCGCTTCTCTAAGATGGTCCACTTGGTCCCCTTACCTAAACACCCTTCTGCTAAGGAGATGGGCTTCATCCTGGCGATGGAGGTTTTCCGGCTGCATGGCCTCCCCTCCGACATTGTCTCAGACAGGGGTCCTCAGTTTGTGGCCCGTTACTGGCAGGAATTCTGCTCTTTACTAGGAATCTCAGTTAACCTCTCCTCTGGTTTTCACCCCCAGACCGATGGCCAAACGGAGAGACTCAATCAGGAGGTCGAAGCTAAACTTCGCCTTCTATGTGACTCGGATCCCACTATGTGCCATCCCAAAATCTGCCTTGGGTAGAGCATGCCATCAATTCCACACCCTCCAGTTCCACCGGGCTCTCCCCCTTCTTTGTTGTGTATGGCTTCCAGCCGCCAGTGTTTTCCATCATGGAGAGGGAGTCCAGTGTCCCGTCTGCCTGCCTTTCTGCTCTAAGCGGTCCTTCTGCGCATGCCCCCGTCTATGAAGATTCACCCTACGTTCCATGTGTCCCGGGGATAAGCCTGTCAAGACCTCCTGCCTTGTGCCCACCTCCAGGCCCCCGCCTCCCGCCCGTCTGGTTGATGGTTCCCCAGCCTACACGGTGAGGCGCATTCTTAGGTCCAGGAAGTGGGGGATGGGTGTTCAGTATCTCATTGACTGGGAGGGCTATGGTCTGGAGGAGCGACAGTGGGTACCTTCCCGGCACATCCTGGACAAATATCTCATCAGGGATTTCCACAGAACCCACCCTGACCAGCCTAGGGCGTCTGGAATCCGCCCTTGAGGGGGGGGAACTTTTACATTACTTGACGGACACATTTTTTGACGGACGTACTTCCTTAGCAGAAGGCCGCTCACTATAGCTTATAGGAGAATAGTCTAAAACACCAAGGGATCCCACGTAAGACGTTGAGGTCTAATTTTCTACACTGTGTGAACAAAAGGTGTGAATGATGGATGCATGTGGACTAGAAAATTGAATCCAGAAATACCTTGTTAGCACCAGAAGGAAGAAACAAAACCTTTGGATCTGATTAGACAAACCAAGTTCAATTTTAGTAACTATTTTTCTGACAAGGACCCTGAACAGGAACAGGTGGAGCAACACGGGGCTCAGGGAGGTGAGCAGGCACTCGACACTTCAGAGGGTAAGAAAAACCTTTCATGAGTACATCTATGCAGAAACAGAGCCTATTATGGACCCCAGTCCATACCAAGGTGTCAGAGAAATGTTTCGTAAGGCTGGTGATGCAATGTTTCCATCAAACCCATGTGTGCAGATGCCTGTTATGGAGTTGCATGAAGGTCAGATAAATTGTGACATAAGGCCTACAGAGGAAGAACTGAGACACAAGAGGTACGAAAGGAGTTTCAGATGCAAGATTTAATAAACTGTTAGACTTAAAAAAGTTACACTTAAAAGGTGGGAGCTTGGTGCTTCAAAGGAAAAAAAGAAGGTTGTTTTGTTTAAAAACAGGTCTAAGACTTTTCAAGATTACAAAACTAGATTTGTTTTATGTTCTCATTTAATTTCATTTATACATATTCAGACCACTGACATGTATGTAGCTGACCTAAAAGTTTCAGAGAATCAAGAAAGCTGTAACATGATTTGGACACATCATTTTGCAACTATTACCTTGTAAACAGAACATGGTGACAGGGATTGATCATGTAGTGACACCAATACTTCAGATGTCCTGCATGTTTACATGTTTAGGAAGAAGACAGAAAGTTTTTGCTGAGAGTGCAAGACAAGTGTCAACACTTGTTTAATCTGTGTGACATTTCTACTCCTGCATGGCCTCTGACCGCAGCAGCTAATGATAAAAGAAGCCTTAAGTCTCAGTCAGGAGTTCTCTCCTCCACCCCCACATTATTCTGCAGAGGGGAGACCTTCAGAAGATTGCAGCAGAAGACTGGGACTATCATAGACCAGGTATAGTTATCACATGCTCAGTACTTCAATACATCCGGTGCTAGCGTTTAGGGGCATGGTTTCAGGGATAACAGCAGGGAAAACTAAAGAAGCATATATTGAAGGCTTGAATGTGCTGCTATAGGTTAGATGTCTGCTGCTGATAGTGGACCATTAATACCGGTAATAAGAAAATAATTGTCCTGTAGGATGGTTGAATTCCAAAAGCCTTCAGCTTGACTTATCTGCTGAAATGTGGGACAAAATTGTTCAAAACCCTATTCCAAAAAAAAAATACTTTAAGTTTACTTATACTATGAATTTCTTTTTTTTAGTAACATTTTTGCCGGGGGATCGACTGTCTCAGATAACAAGGCGTGGAATGCTCAGCAACACCAAGAACCGATCCAAGTTTCATGAATCTAACCAGAGTCAGGGCCAGCGTCTTGGACCAAACAAGAACTGGATCCAACGTCTCGGTTTCTCAAAGATGCTGCTTTACGATCTGAGGGAACCAGAGGGAGCTAAGACAAGTAAAGGAGCCTAAGACTGGGGAAGACTCTTCCTTGGTAAGAGTCAAAAAGCCTGTGTTCCAGTCTTTCCCCTGTAGAGAAAAAGAGCAGAAATGTCCTTTTCAGATCACCTTAATTTCTCGAATAGGATTTTTTTCTTTGCTCACATGCAGCTAATGTAGTTCTCTGAATCATAACAAACGATCTGATCTTTACCACCACCTTTTGTGTTCTTTTTTTTTCTTCTTCAGGTTTTAGACAGGATTTTAGATGGGCAGGATGGTGCTGTGCCAGTTGGAGTTTCAGAATTCGACTGGCTGGATGATCTCTCCGACAGCGCAGGCAGTAGTCTGAGCAGAATAGACTGGGCTGCTATTGAAAGGATGGTGGCTACAGAAGAAGACTAATAGGAGAAACAACTACTGTACAGTAATCTTGATCAAATAGTACCATAGCTGCCTATAATCAGAATTATAAATTGTAGATTTAAGAATATGTTCTTTATTGTCTGAAGTTAGATATGGAAACTTTTTAAACATTTTTGTTTTGAATGTCTTTATAAGTTATCTTTATATTTCTATAACTATGTCTTATTGACTGTTTTTTAAGCTGTGGTTTAATTAAAACCCTTTATTATAAATTGCTGTTTCAGACTTTCATTGTTTCAGACTAAAATCTGAATTTTATTTATTATATATAGTTTACTAATATGTTTACATTTAAACACTTTAAAAACATTCAAAGAAAATGTATTACATTAGACAAGTCCACAAATATCTGTACTGGATCCATGTTTGTCGGGCACTCAGCTGTCTTGGGCCACATTTCTGGTATTTATTATAAAGGTTATTTTGTTTCAAAACTATTTGTGCATTGTAAGTGTGAATTTGAAGTTGTAGAGAGAGTTACAATCCAAGTCTAGTATATGGAGAATTAAAAAAAAAAAAAAAAAAAATTCACATGTAAATTTGTTTTTTTTACACCGTGCAAATTTTAAGTACAAATACACAAATTCTGTTCTACAAGATGCACATCAAAGACCTCTTACATTCTCAGTTTTGCTTCAAAAGGTTTAGAACTATTGTTGCCAAACTATTTGTGCATTGTAACTTTGTTTTGGTTTTTTTACTTAAATTCTTTTCTATTCTGTCACAATGACAAAAAAAAACACCTCTTCAAATTCTTGAGTACAAGTACACAAATTGTATTCTGTAAGTTGCACATCAAAAATGTCTTCAGTTTTACTACAGTCGATCTAAAACAAACGGTGTAAATCCAAAATACACAAAAACCTGAGATATGTGAATGGAGACATTTCACCCTGAAAAAGCGTGTCTGTTTAGCGAACCAAACGCTGGGCGTCACGGATGGTTCGTTTGGTGCATGGCGCGTGTTTTGAAGCTGCTTATGGAGAAGTGTCCTGGGCCGTGAGTAGTGGTGAGGAAACAGGAAGTGATTCTTGTGGGATGGAAGAGGGAAATAGTGACAATGAAGGTTGGAAGATAAGCAACATCAAAAAATGAGAAAAAGCGGAAAAAACAGAGATCAGTTCAAGGGGAATCTAGTTCAGAACAATCCAGTGATGATCATTCCATACATTCCACAGCACAACAAAATGAATTCAAAGTCATATTCAAAGTCGTTAATCAGGCAGACTCTTTTACAAATTGGAATCCGGTTCACTTAACAAAACCATCAATAAACTTGTCGGAGAGTCGTTGGTGCCAGAATTCTGCCACAGTGGAGAATCCTGCTAATTAACTGCAAGAGAGCTTAGAGCCCAGCAAGGCAAAGCAATACGGATCAACAAAATTGACGGGATAAGAGTTCAGTGCAGCCTAATGGGAGAACAAAAAGATCAGCAGGGGAGTCATTGGAGGAGTTCCTCTAAAATTTCTGAAAGGAGATTCTGGAAAACATAATTCCAGTTACAAAAGTAAAAAGTAAAACAAGGTTAAAACAACAAGAAACGGAGAAAAGATCTGACAGTTTATCTGTGCTAATTAAATTCGAAGAGAGCAATTACCAAGCAAAGTATTCATCGGTTACATGCCAGCTATAATGTCAAAATCTACAATCCTCCACCAGTGAGATGTTTCAAATGCCAAAAATTCGGTCATACATTGCAGCAGTTTGTAAAGGAAACAGAGGTGTGGAAGGTGTGCAGGAGAACATGAGTACGGAAAATGTGGAAAAGAAGCTAAAATAAAATGCTGTAATTGTGGTGGAGCAACATAGGGCGTACTTATCGTAGGCTGTGTCGCTCTGCAAAAAAGGGTCTTGAGGAAATTAAAAATGAAATTTGAGCTCGAAATAACTTACGCTGAAGCTGCAAAAGGATCCCATCTCAGTCAGGAAAAACCCAAACCTACAGTTCAACACACAGCAAATTCCAAACCTCTAGAAACTCTCTAAAAATTGATGAAGACTCACTTATTGTTAAAAGTACTGTAAATTTTTGTTCTTTTTCATGGTAGGAAGTAATTTAATTGTACTCCCCTGCACAGTGAGACAACAAAACTTGAACGGAAAAATCGAAAATAATAGTGAAGGCTGCAGAAAAAATAATCTGGACACTTAAAGATTTGAACTTGGGAAAGATGGTTGGAAGTATGATGGAGGACCGATGAGGACCATCAGAAACTTGCAGAGTTAAGATGACCTAGAGTAAATTAAAATTTATATGGAGCAAATGTGATTTAGTATTATGTTGCAGTTTAAGTTACACAGGGTTTTTGGGGGGTGAATCGTTTCTGTTTTCTTACTTTACTCTCCACAGTTGGTGGCAGTTAATGAGAATGCACAATCTCACACAATCTGCCAACCGCCATAAAATCCCATAAGAAGAAGAAGAAGAAGAACCAAACGCTGCTCTGCTGCAGTATTTCCCCGAGACGGCAGGGGCGCTGTGCACAACATCACTAAGGAAGAAGAGGAAGCACTTCCGCAGGTCAGAGGTAAACAGGCGTGTTTGAAAACATGGATGAAGGTAAACACTTTGCCGGTTTTAATGTCTATTTTATCAGTATCACATTAATTTGAACTACTTTACTACATTAGTGATTTTCAAAGTGTAGGATACCTGTAGGTTTCTTTGCGGGTTTAATTTGATAGTACCTGTAAATGCTTGCTAATGTTTTGCTAGCTTCACAATTTAGCTCGAAGTTCTTTTTACTTATCAATCTACATTTTTTTCAAAATGAAAAATAAATAACCAATAAAATGAAATAAAAAAATAAAAATGGAATTGAAAGTTGAACATAAAAAACACGTTTTTTATTAGATTACTCTTCTGTTTGGAAATGCTATTATAAAAGCCCCTGTTTTCATCTTTGTTCTTAGGCATCTATTCACCATATATATAAAAGCGACATAAAGTAGCTGTTCCCCATGCTTAAACATCTTTGTTATAAATTGTACTATAATGTTTTCTCTTTGAGCAGACAAACTACCTAGTGATGGAGACATTGGATCTGTCATGGGGTTCTCTGGGTTTGGTATGCACAACTTTAAAGGCTTGATTATATTTATTTTACCACAGACCTTTCGTACATGTTGGACGTTCATCTAATGTGTGTTTTTATTTTATTTTATTTTTTTTAGGTAAGAAGGCTCGCACATTTGATCTTGAAGCCATTTTTGAGCAGACCAGGAGAACAGCTATTGAAAGGAGTCAGCGAATCCAGGGTGTGTATACTCAATGACTGATTGATTGACTTTATTGATCGCACAGTGTAGAAATGTACTCCTCACATTGGCTCAATAGTCAAAAAGAAGAAGAAGAAGAAGGTGCCATAAGGGGGAAAAGGTGCATGGGGGTATATACAGTGCGTCCATATATAAATATATATACGGTATATATATATTGCACAAGTTATTACCATTCCAGACACTGGTATTACCATACCAGTGTCTGGTCGGTGCAGGGCTGAGTGACCTGTATTAGCACTTATTTTTACAAACATGGTGTAAAAGTCTTTCACTAAAGGAGCAGCTCAGCTCCTCTACAGTCTGGTGCAGGGGGTGAAAGGTGTTATCCATTATGGATGTAAGCTTGGACAGCACCCCCCTCTCAGCTTCCTCCACCGAGACCAGAGCACAGATTAGGACAGAAACTTTCTCAACAGTCTCTTTTTGTCCCGTGTATAGTGATGCTGTCTTACACATGGATTAAATTATTTATATGATAACCTCCTTGTCCTGTAGAAGCGTTAAGATCTATTCATTATCTTTCAAAAACAAACACTTAGACCTATAAAGCCTGGGATCCAGATCGAAGGTCTCCATGTTTCAAGAGTTGTGGTGGAAATGTAAACTTTATGGCCAGGTGATATTGTGGTCATAAACACAAACTACAGACAGCTTGAGTTAATGGATACAAATGAAATAGATTTGGAAAAAAAAATTGATAATAAAATGTTGGGTACTTTGTTTTAAAAGAGAAAAATCTGTGTTTAAATATCAGACAAAAGATGTTTTAATGATTAGATTGAGTTAAATTTTCCTCTGCATATGTTTTCATAGCTCAATCATTAGCGGTGATGGATAAAAGCATGTGTCCTTTTCTTTGTGCGAGTGATAATCATTAAAATAGAAAACTATTGAATTATTGTAGGCACAGGTTAACATGTCTAATGTTTGATTTGTTCCAAATATTGGGCTGAGTTTGATGTGTAAAAGTGACATTGTAAACTTCTTGCCCCTCAGAGGAGCGACAGAGAGGAGCTCAGATGGAAGAGGAAGGTGAGAGCTCCAAGTCACTTAATCCATCAGTCCCCGGTCAGAGAGACAAAGGTGCAGCTAGGTAAGACAAGACATGTTTGAGTGAACTAATCCAAAATCATTGCTGTTCATGACTGAATTGATGTTTTTCCTTATTATTATTCTAAGGAGCCAAGGTGGCAGTGACAGCAGCGATTCAGACTCTGAGATCATTGGTCCTCCAGTGCCCTCTCAACCTGTAGCCCAGGAGGAAAATGATGAGCCTATAGGCCCCCCCCTTCCACCAGGTTATAGGGACAGCTCAGCCAACAGTGATGATGATGAAGCTGAGGCAAAAGATGATGATGACGATGACGATGATGACGACAATGATGATGATGATGATGTATGTGTCTTAAGCTTTCATATATCGAGTTTCCAGTGTGAATTCTTCCTCTTAATGAATAGATAATGATCTTAATCTGTTCTACCATCCTAATACAGTCACCTGCTAGTCAGCATAACAGTTGACTAAAAAAATGAAACTAGAAAATAATTATTAATGTTATTCACAAAACTTATGTTTTTTGACACACAACTTTTCCTGTTCTGCAATTATAGAACTTTAAAAAGAACAGAGGACCTTGTTGTTGTCGTTGGGAATTGGCGGCGTAGTGGTTAGGGCATAGAGCTTGGAATCCTAAAGTTCGAGCCCCACTCCCACAGACTGCCACTCTGGGTCCCTGGGCAAAAAGACCATCTACCCCACCCTACTTCCCGTGCGCCCCATGGTGGATGGGTTAAATGCAGGATGAGTTAATTTCGTTGCTCGGCACTCTGTGACCGTGCAATGGCAATTAAAAGCTGGAAAAGTTATGGGATGTCACAAAGACGACCACTAGGTGGCATCACCAGAACAGGCATTTACCATGTAGTATTGTCCTATGTGTTTAACTTAGCTGATGTCAAATGGTTTCCAAAAATATCAACTTGCATATATATTTTTTCTAAAAAATTATGATATGAAGAAGAAACGGCTCAGGTTGGAGCAGACAGTTCAGGTCAAACACCAAACTTTGGTTATTTGCATGTAGCAACCCACAGCTCTTACATTACAAAGATTATTTATCGACAGATCTACTGTAGATTACAAAAGAAAACTTATTCAGCTCTGTGTTCCTCTATCAGAACCCAGTGAAGAAGATTCCAGACACCCATGAGATCACTTTACAGCACGGCACCAAAACAGTAAGTTTTGCTTGCATCACTCTGCTGATGACTACTTAAACATATTCAAATATAAAGTACTTTTATTGTGGATAGAATATTGTTAGATAACCAAATATGTATGTTTCATGCCTTGAAATAAGAAGTCCCTTTGGCTATTTAGCAAATTTGCAATAGCAGTTGCATTTATCCTTTCATTTTATTCTGGATCAGTTCTGATCCTGTTTCTTGTAGCACAGCATTTACAAAATTGAATAAAATTGAACAACCAAACTAACAAAGCAACAGATGAGGAATTGCTTGAAAATATATTTCACTGATAAATGCTATTTCCATTCATGCATGTAAAGTGAAAATGTATATTCACTTTCAGATACATTTATTTGATTATTCTATTAAAAAAAAAATACATTTTCTATTTAATTTAATAACAATTTATCGAATATTTTATGTTGCCTGTAAAAATTCTCAGTAATCGTTGTCATGGAAACCACAAAACAAGCTTAAATTGGAAGCCGACTGCACCTATTAAGGAATATTTGTCAAATTTTTTCAATCTTAATTTTTTTTCTCTCCTTTGATGGGATTTCAGATCTTCCACAAGATAAGTTGCTCATTTTTGGTCTGAGATGCCTGCTCATCCTGCTTCCAATCACAGTCTTCCTCTGGCTCTACTACTTTGGATGTAAAAATCTCAGAGACACAGAAGGTATTTATAAAGCTCTGCACACACAGTGTTGTAGCAGATAATACACAGCAGTAGATTAGCTGTTATGAATCTGACTCATGTTTTGTTTCACTTTCAGCTGCATCTAAAAATGAAGCCACAAGAGGAGAGGAACACCAAGAAATTAACCAACAAATAAACCAAGAAATAAATCAGGAAGAACATGAGAAAATTACAGATGCAGCAGGAGAAAATAAAGAGGCAGATGTAGAGCATGTAGAGGGCTTTGATGTTATACTGCAATGCTAGTCAATTGATTCCAGACACTGATTACAATATAAACCATGTTAGTTGGACTATTGTTATGTTGAGATGAAGTTATCCTCTTGAATAAAATCCAAATATAATCAATTTATTTTAAATACG
The DNA here is from genome assembly GCA_018398635.1 of Cyprinodon brontotheroides. NCBI lineage: Eukaryota > Metazoa > Chordata > Actinopteri > Cyprinodontiformes > Cyprinodontidae > Cyprinodon > Cyprinodon brontotheroides. The sequence continues at coordinate 1,301,397 of JAGKQL010000069.1, read as the reverse complement.
ATGTTCATGTAGATCAAACTGCTGTGATTAAAATGAATTCAGTTTATCTATATAGACTCAGGTTATAAAACATGTCATCCTAAGATACTCTACATAAAGCATTATTTTAGATCATCCAATTTGAGCGTTTCAAAGTTTCTATTAAAGGAAAACCGTCTGATTCCATCCATTCACTGACTTTGAGGGATGATCATGTAGAGACAGTAGATTTTCGCTTGCATTGTGTTGTTGCTTCTACAGCAATCCCTCGTGCAGCAACAGTGGAGAGAAATAAATCCCTTTTAGGAGGGATAAACCTCCAGGAGAACCAGGCATTCAAATCACTGATACCTCCATCCATCCATTTTCCATCCACACTTATCCCAAGCATCACAGAGACAAATAGGACAAACAACCATTCACGCACACACAAAGTCATGTTGTTGGACTGTGGGAGAAGTTGGAGTACCCGGAGAGAACCCACGATGCTACCAGGGAGTAGAAATGACATGCAACCTTACGCAGAGAAAGACCCTGGGCAGGGAATCAAACCCTGAACCTTCTTGCTCTAAGGCAGCAGTAGCTACCCACTGCATCAATTGAGGAGCCCCACTGATGCCTTTGATGCCTAAATTAAAATAAAAGGAGAACATGCAAACTCCATGCAGAAAGACCCTGGGCAGGGAATCAACTCTGTGAATAGTTCCGTCTGAAATGAATGAAAATAGTTGTTTTAATGGTTATAGAGTCAGATATGTGGCGGTAATGTTTGAGTTATCTAAAGGTTTTATCTATTTACTGTGTAAATGAGTTTGGCTGTAATTTAGGACAGATTCTGATATATCTGCAGGGTGAAATATAAATCTGATAGGAGTTTAATTTTTTATTGTTGTTTTGCACAATATGCTTAATTATTTGTTTTTGTTGTTGAATATTAGAGATTTTGCAGATATATTTTTGTAGATACATTGTTTAAGATTTACTTATGTATTTCTAACCCTTTTATAGAATAGAATAGAAAATCCTTTATTGTCCCACAATGGGCAAATTTACAGCAGCAAGAAGATTATTGAAAAAAATGGTTGCACAAATGTGGACCTTAGAAAATGTATTACAAGAATAACATAATAGGGAAGGGTAAAATATAAACAATACAATTCTGGCAAAGTGTTTTAACAATATAAAACTGGAGAATAAATAACCAATATGCAGCTATGGACATTTTCACAGTAATGGATATTATTTGAAAATAGCAGCAACATCAGAGATGTGCAGAATGACAGCAGCAGGTTATTTAACTGACTAAAGTTTCTTATCACTACATTTGATTTGATTTGTTCCTGCCCCTGGTGGATGTGTTACTTTATTCCATTCTGGATTCTTGTGAGTGTAGTCTTTGTTCACTTTAACTTTTAAAAATAAAGAAATAAATAAACAGTTTTGAAAAACTTCTGTATTCATTCTTTTCCTGCTTTGTGTGTCAACGCTCACGGTTGCTAGCGCAACAGAGCATCTGGCCCGATAAGACTCGCCGGAAGGTAGGACCTGAAGCCTAATTTACAGCCAAAACTCTTCCGGTCTCCTTATTTTCAAAGACTTTGAAGGATCCAGTTCAGGGTAGACGGCGTCCTTGGAGGAACTGCAGTCCTAGGTTTTCGAACAGAGCCTCTGATTAAGAACAGGTCTGCCTTGCACTGGCTGACGAGATAGGCTGCAGTGAGGGCTTAGATCCCAGCGAGACGTTGTGCGCGCTCTGCTGGAGAAAGGTGAACACTTCCAGACTCCCTACAACAACCGGGAATAAGGGACAGGGCGTCAACACCACTGGATGTTCGGGAAATACGGGCGTTGGTCACCCTCAATGCAAACTGTGAATTTGACTGCTCCAACTAAGGGTAACTAGAAAAGCTGTTTCGGGAGAAAACATCGCAAAGTGGGAATAAATGCTTTTTGCTGAATGTCGAAAAAGCCGGAAATTACACTGGAATAGAACACATATGAAAATGCTTGACAGGAAGTCATCAGAAACTTCAAAACTGCAAAAAACAATTGAATCATCTGAAGATTTTGTAGGGTAGAATCATTTGGCAGTAAAATGGCAGAAACAAACTCATCTTAAAAGCTGCACAGCCAAACCATACATAATATCAAAAAATGTCTTGAATGTGTTTACTACAAGGTTCTTAATATAATGTCTCCCAAATTTCTAGAAAAAATTCTAAAGAAATTTTGAAGGGGGGCCACCTACTGCCCAGAAAGATGTGAGGTGTGTTATGAATAGCAGCAAACAGAAAAGCTTAATTCCTGTTCAGAAAGAGAGCAGAATGAAGCCAAAGTTCACAACATAGGCTGAAAAGTATTAAATTAGCTGAATCAGAAAAGAAATTACAAAGAGAAAAACTTTTCATCTTATCTGGTTGAAGAAAAAAAGTAGTAGCTTAAGGATGGGAGGCAAAATGTTGAGGAAGATGGGTATTGAGATAAGTATCAAAATTTTGAAATTGTGGACATGTCGGGGCTTGGCAAAACAATTTGAAATGATTTAAAATGTGTCCGGTTGATCAGCATAGTGACAACAGCGTCATCATTTGAGGATTGAAAATCTACAAACCCTATGTTTGGAATGACGGACCATGAGAAGCAGAGGAAGGACAAAAAGATAAGCTTTCCTGAAAGAGAGCTGCGTACCACGAATTAAGTTAGCTGAATTGGATTAAAAAATCTAACCTGCATTATGAGCCACTGTGTTAATGACAGCGATTCGTTGGCAGGCTTAGGCTGCATGTTACAAGGTTAGCTGATGCTTTATTACAGTGTAATAATCTTCAAGAACCTGATTAAGAAATACTTTACTGAGTTATGTGGTCAACAGGCCTTAAGCCGTGTAATTTGAAGAAATTGGTTGACTTTGGGTCATAGCTACAAACCATCCGAAGCTGTGGATGGGGGGAGTCTCTGGAGAAAAAGGCTTTTATGTTGTGGGTTCCACTTTTAAGTCTTATTTTGAAGATCTATCATGGATAGTAGTAACTAAAGGGAAAGGTCAATACTCAGCAATTGATATAAGATCCATTTCCAAATACTGAAATCACTGGTTTTCCATGTTATTGGTTGAATAGATGCTGTACCAAACTGTAAATGGGACACTTTTATTGTGAGATTCGCTCAGGGGTGGGATATGTTTTAAGAAGGTACCTAGAGTCAACTTAGAAACAAACTAATTAGAGACTGGGTCATAAAATACAGGCCATTTGCATCAATTACTAAGTAGAGTATAACATAGAGAGCTTTTATTATGTAGGGTCACTGGAGTCTCCAGCTTTTGAGAGTCTAGCAGGGTTGTGTGTTGAGAAAAGGGTCAGACCAAGCAGTGATACTTGATGACTTTCCAATCGTTAAATCACTCTTTTCCTTGTTATTAGGGCAGTAGAAATAAAGTGGCAATGGGAGGCTTTTATTTTGAAAATTTTCCATGGGGTGTGTTTTGAAAACCCCCTAGAGTCTCATTTTAAAAAGTGGTTGAGTTTGGGTTCATAATGTTTGAGCCATATGCTGGGAAAAAAAAAATATGAGTTTAATTTAGGGGCTTTTATTTTGAAGGGTCCCCGGAGTCTTATTTTGAAAGTCTATCAGGGTTGCGTGTGAAGGGAAGGGTCATGGTCAGTAGTCATATTGTATCCACTTCCTAATGTTAAATCAGTGTTGTCTCCCTCCATTAGATTAAAATGTGCTGTTTAAAGTGGTGGAGGTAAAATCCTTTTGAAGCTCGGAGCTCGGTTACCTTGACAACGCTTAACGAGCCTGTCAGTGAGAGAGAGAAACGCGCTTCACTTTCGTTCCTTTCCTCTCAGGCTTTTTTGAATGGGAATATCAGCTCCGAACAAAAGACTGCTGAAGACAAACCGTAAATGGTATCTAAAAAATTCTTTCAGTCTAAGCGACAGCTATCCTTTGTCTCCAATTGGGGTAACTTTCATGGCTGTAGCTCATTCTCAGCCTTAATGGGAAGGAGAAATATAAAGGTTTATAAATCCTGCTGGTCTCATTAAATAACATGCAGCAACATGGTAGAGCAGAACGCTCAAAAGCAAAACTTTCCCTGCGAACAAACGAGTGGTGAGCTAAAACCGTAAAAGGTAGTCAAAAAATTCTTTCACCGTTGGCGTCAGCCATCCTTCGGCTTCGACTGTGCCAACTTTCATGTTTCTACTAAAAACTATTTGGCCACGGTGACGATGTAAAAATGTGCATTTTCTGAGTTTGAGGATTTTTCTCAGAATCAGCGTTTTCCTATGCCCGAACAAGTCAGCTAAAAAGCTAAACCATAAATGATATTGAAGAAATTCCTTCAATGTGAGTGCTAGAAGGTTCTGAAGATGTTGTATACCAAGTTTCATGTTAGTACATCAAATAGTTAATAAATGGGAGCGATACGAAAATATGTATCGTTTTGGATTTTGTCTGTGATTTTTGGAAAATCTCTCATTGGATTTCTATTGGGGAAGTGTGGACTTCTTCATGGTCTGGGCCAAACTGTCGGAAAACCGTAAATGCCACACAAATGAGGGTTATATTTCCTGAATCCTGACAAAAATCCCTACGTTTTGATGTATAATTTATTTCAATTGAGTTAAAAATGAGGGACTGAGAAGAATTTGTTCGGAAAAACCAGAACAGCTCAAAAGCTAGAGCACGCACTCTAGCAGTTGAAGAATTCCGTCCATAGACTTCCATTATAAATCTGAAAATCTTAAAATTTTCTTTTAAAGTTTGAAGCTTCACTGAAGCAAAACTGTAAAAGTTAGCAAAAAGCTGAGTTAAACAGTAATAGCAGAAAGATACGGAAACATTTTAAAAGTTGAATGGTGTTTCTAGCTGAAAGTATGCTGAAGTAGTTAAAGGTCAAAGATGATGAAGGTTTAGCTGAATTTTGCTGAAATCTAAGAATTCTACATGCATTTCAATGGGACAAAAAAAACGCAGAAAAAGCTGAATAACGCGAAAACTACAAAAAATATCTTTACCAAAAGACATAGCAGAATTCTCCTGAACGAGCTGAACGTTTTGATACCAAAATTGTTGAAATCGGTTGAAAACTGCGGGACTAGTTAGAGTCAGAAAAATTTAAAGTGAACAACAATAAGTGGGAATGCATAAGCATTCCCACTTGATTATAAAGAAGAATAGATTTTCTTCATACACTCTACAGATCACACATCAAGATGCTGACAGAAATGGCCTCATGTTTTGGTTTGGACCATCAGTGCATAGCTTGAAACAAACAGGAAGACAGACCACAAACCTCATCAACACACACCTGGTACACGCCTGCACATAAAAATGCTCTAAACTCAATACAATGACAGTCTGTCATTTCATTAGGTTAAAAAATGATCTAAATCTGATCCAATCCCGTTGGCTTTTTGTGACGGGTAGCGCTGTCCCTCCTGTTGACACGCACACACAGAGCAACGCATGTGCGCACACACCCATTCAACTGCGAGTCCCTTTCCGTGTATGACAGTTACAGCCGGATCGCTTTACTCACTTACATTAGCCTCTGGTATGATGTGGCACGACCAAGGGTGCACACTTGGTGATGCTCATTAATTGGAACTCATACATTTACACTTAAAGCTGAAGTCTGTAAGTTTTTAAAAAACACTTTTTTGTCATATTGGCTAAAACTGTCCCTATGCCCAGACAGCAGTACATGTGATATGTAACCTGTGAAAAAAAACTGCTTCAATTGGTCCCGCCTACTGCCTGTATTGCAATCTGGAAAGAATATTTCAGGACCAGACAAAACAACCAATCACAGCCAGAGAAGCGTCTGATGGAGTGTCAATCACAGCTCACACATGCTGAATCCCGCCCCCTCTCACCGCTTAACCTGCAGCTGCCGCCTTCGGCTGCTGCAGTCAGGCAGCGCATGGAAGTCATGTGGCCGGGGCGACCCACCGTGTTTAAAGAGAAAAGCTGCCCTTACTGCCCCCAAGGCGACAACTGCTTATACGGCAAAGACTTCAAAAAGAAGATGTCAATGGAAGAGCTGCGCGTACGCTGCTTGGACGCTTCTGGTCGCATGATGCTGTGAGAGGGGTGGAGCTTGGAGGTGGGGCATGAGTGAAGCAGAGAGGGTGGGGGGAGTGGCGTGAAACCAGTTTTTTTCTTCAAATTTTCAGTCGAAGTCTGCTCTCTTCTCAATGTAACAGACTGCAGCTTTAAATACATACACAAGTTTGCACTTACTGTTGTTTTGGTTGACTGGGCCTTTTGAGAGAAAGTGGGCGGGGTACTTCCAGGGTTTTTCTTTCCTGTTTGTTTTTCCTCATAAAGGAAGTCAGTGATTTTCCACTGGAAAACTTAATAGTATGTTTTTTAACTAAAGAAAGTAACTTCAGAATGGAAACAGGAAAACAAAATTTTTTCTAGGGATAAGTGTTTTTTTAAATTATTATTATTGTTAAAATTAATGCTCAATAGGGCTTGGGCGTCATGACGTAATTACTTTGCGTGGCCGCCATGTTGATGGCCTCCTTTACCGCTGCTCAGACTACTGCCTACAACTACTTTGTACTGTACTCCCTTTCAGCTGTGTTTCAATTTGATTAATTTCTTCTTAACTTGATTTCAATCATGGTAAACCGTTGCTGTATTGGGCTGTAACAGCGCAACACATGATCGCCATGGGAAAAACATAGAAAATGGGTTAATTTTCCACCTCTTTCCTGCCTGGAGGCGCAACCACGGAGACCAAGTATCAGAGATAAAGGCCGTACTCGCGTTCTCGTCAAGTCCGCGAACACGCAAGTGTATTGGAACAGAAGCGTACTTGTGACGTCATCACATGCAACCTTCTTTAGCATTTCTTTAACAGTCAAAACTATTTATTCCCTACACAAAGCATTTTGAAAAAATATTTTTAATTTCTAAAGCTTAAAAATCATTAAAAAATTACGCAGTCAGATAAACACCAAAAACAAATGGACGTTTGGCCAAATTAAAGCAAAAAAACCGCCATCAGAACGAGCGGTAGTTCACACATAACTAGACCGAGAGAAGTGCACTACAGACGGGGTAACATTAGCCCTGGCTGCGGTTACCCTCGGAGGTCTGCTGGTCACTCTGGTCCGCTCAACGTCTGACTTTTTTATAAATTTCACACTAACTCTGTAAACAGGCCACACAGGGAGGCTTAAATGTATAATGTTATCACCTCAAACGATTTCAAAACGTACTTTTGAAGAACAGCAGCAGAAAAGGGAATCTTTAACTTACCACTGTGAGCGCTGTCTCGAATCAAGCTGCGGCCCTGGGGCATTCTGGGGAAGCGGTCAGTCTGAAGAACGCACCTAAGTCTGCTCTGATGCATGCTCGATAAAGAGGCGAGGTGAGAACTACATTCCGGGGATTTGGTGTGTTCTGGATCTGGCGTTCTCGAGAATTGGAGCGGTACTCGGGCTGAGCCTGATGACGTGTCACGAATACACAAGCACATGAGAACGCTCAAGAGCGCATATTGAGAAACGGCCATAGAGTCGTCTTGGCTAGCTTGGATGCGGCTGTAAAAGCGACCGAACATGACTTTCCATAGTATCCAGATGTCAATGAGAGTGTTCCCTGCATTTTCATTCTGGTAAGTTAAAGATGATGCACGGTAAAATAATAAAATAATAAAAACAGCAGCGAGAAAAGGCTCAAATACGTGAGAAACCTGGAAGGTTTGGGGAGGGTTGGCAGTTAACGTTACTAACTACACCTTTGAAACACATAGCAGCTAGTTAAAGTACATTACATGCGTGATTGGTTGTTAGCACTATCGGTTAGCAGTTACTAAACTAGCAGGTTCCAGAGCCCGTCTGATCACAGCTTATCTTTGTACGGATTACTGTGTTCCCACTGTTTGCTGGCTTTATGATCTGCAGCTCCTGAATCCCATCCATTCATGAACTGTTCATGAGACTCCAAGGACTTGTAACCTCGGAACTGTTTTGAAGTATAGAAGTATAGGCACTCATCGGTGCTCCACTCATTGTTTGGAACTTCATATGGATCAAATTATTATTAATAATGCTGATTTTTGTCTGTGGCTTCTCTATTTAATGTGTCCTGGTAAATTCCAGATCCTTTTTCGGGATCTTAACATATTTTTTCTCTCTACTTCTACGTCTCTTCGTTCAACAACAACGTTGTATCAGAGCTATGGTTACGTTCCCGTAGCCATCAACATGGCCGCCACGTTCCACAATGCAACGCGGATCCCGAGCCCTATTGTTTGCTGAGCTAATTGTAGAGCGGGGCTTAGGATTTATAAAGAAGAGCAACTGGCCCTACTGGGTCAGTCTGGCCTGGTTACAGAGAAGGTAACGTTGCTGTGCAGCACAAAAAGGTATTTCTTTTCTGAAAGGAAGTAAATACTACATTTGTATCCATACTATTTTTGACATTTTTCCATGCTACTCTGCACTTACTTTTGGGAGGTGTAAAATAAATGTCATAAACTGAAGATGTCGACATGCCCTCCATGATTTTTTCATTATTTTGGAGTCAAGTTTACCTTGTCAAGGCCAAACACAGAGGCTGTTAGCAAGAACCCACAACAGATTGAAACAAACAGGAAGACAGACCATAAACCTCACAAAAAAACCCAGGTACATGCCTGCACATAAAAATGCTCTAAACCTCAATACAATGACAGTCTGTCATTTCACTGACAGTTAGAAAATGATCTAAATCTGGTCCAATCCCATTGGCTTTCTTTTTATTATCATTTCTTTTAGGTAGAGCCGTCTCTTATTTTCAGCATGCAATTATGTAGAACTGAGCCAATGTGTTTTTTCGTTCAGCGGCAGCAAACTTGATATTTCACCAACACAAAGTTTGTGTGTCATTTCATTCATTAATTACTGAGGAACTTGTTGCTATTTTAAAATCTATTTGTTCCAACTGAAACTGAAATACCAAGTTACAGAGGTTAGGTTTTAACTGTTTTAAACCTTTATTATATGTAGTTGGGAAAGTTCAAATAAGTAATCTGTGAAAGTCAATGTTTGCCATACATTTTGTCAGGGTTTGGTTGAGGTTTGGAGGACCCAAATGCAGAGGCAGACAGGCTGAGGAGATTTCTGGGTAGTTTAATGGGGCAAAAACAGCAACAAAGGCAGGAATGCAAAAAATCAACTAATAATCAAACAAAACCAAAACAGTTGGAGACATCTGGGGAAAACCAAACACGAGGAGCCAGGGAGAGAGGAGCAGTGGACAACAGCATGGGAGGACAGCAAAGACAAGGAACCAACAAGAGTGAGAGCAGAGGGAGAGCATATATAGGAGAGAGAGACAAAGGGAGGGCTAACGAGCAGACAAGGAACAGGTGTGAGAGGAGACAACGAGGGAGCCAAGGGAAAGGAACATACACACACACAAGAGGGCAAAAGGGGACAACAGAAAAACATGAGAACTAATATATAAAATCTAGAAATACAACAAAACTGGAATTAAACCAATAAATCTAGAAAACAAGGAGCAAAGTAAAGAACAGCAGAACCAAGACCATGACACATTTCTGTAATTTTCTGTGAGATCCTCTCAGTCTGAAGAGTAGCACAAGCCTGTTTTCTGTATTTGGCTTAATGTGAAAATGACATGGTCTTAAATGCACTGCAAAAATGTATAAAAGTAATTAAAAACTTCTCAAAATATCTGGATTTGCACTTAATTTTAGCCAGTAAATCACATGATATGCCAACTGAATGAATGTTTTACCCCTTAGAATTGTTGGGATCCTCAGATATTGCCCACCAGAGGGCGCCGAGGATCCTCTTCTGTTTTATGTTGTTTTCTGTTAGGACTGGGGTTACTGTTGGGATCTGGAGAGTTACCATCTGTCTCCAGCAGAGTGCGCTGTGGGTCTCCTGGGCTGGAGCCCTCCAGCACACCTGAAGCTCGTCAGCCCATCAGGAGACCTTTTCTACTTAAGCAGCGACCAGACCTGTCTTCAACGCCGCAGTGTTGACTAAGTTTGGTTAGCGAACCTGAGCCTCTGTTGCCTGAAAGAATCTTAGTAGTTCTCAAGAGGGAAACCTGATTCTAACCTGCGCTCTGTCTTCTTGCTCACAGGAAACCTGATCGAAATCTGAAGCTCTGGATGAGCTTTGTCTGGAAACCTGCCTGCCTGCCCAAGGAAGCCAAACCTGAAGGTCTTAGTCTGGATTCCTCCTTCAGCTCTCAGGGGAGAGCTAGGAAGTTGAACCTGAAGATCTCAGTCTGGATTCCTCCCTCAGCTCTCAGGGAAGAGCTAGGAACCAAACCCACGTTTGAGGCCCACTAGCCAGAAGCTAGACGCTGCTGCTGCTAACTTCGAGCCTCAGACCTCAGCCTGCCACCTGCCTCCGAACCCTCCCGGTTCCCTCCTTCGGCCTGCTCACCTCAAGCCTCAGACTTCAGTCTACTGTCTCACTAAAACCCCTCTGCTGCTCAACTCAGCTCCAGGCAGGAAACCAGCTTAGACCAGCCCTGGACTTGATGACTTCCTGATCTGCTTATTTAAATTATAATAAACCTTTGAACTTTTTCCCTGCCTCCTGGTTGTGTTTCTGCATATGGGCTTGAATCCTAAACCCATCATGACAAGAATAAGATAATTAGATATTGTGCATCTAACATAGCAGCTCATAACATAAGTTGTGGGCTCTGATATGTAATGTGGAGCAGTTTATAGAACTGTTCCCTTGCAGCCAGACAGTCGTCAATTCCCAGTGTCTGTCTGCATGGAGTTTGCATGTTCTCCCTGAGCATGCATGGCTTCACCCCGGGTACTCCATTCCTCCCACAGTCCAAAAACATGACTCTTAGGTTGATTGGCTTCTCTAAATTGTCCTTAGGTATGAGTGTGTGTGTGTAAATGGTTGTTTGTCCTCTGTGTCTCTGTGTTGGACTGGCGACCTGTCCAGGGTGAACCCCGCCTCTCGCCCAATGACTGCTGGAGATAGGCACCAGTACCCCTCGCTACCCCACTCGGAACAAGCGTGTAAGAAAATGGATGGATGGATAGATATATATATATATATTTTTCTTTTTTGATAATCTGAAACATTTGTGGGATTATAATGTAAAAAGAAAAAAATCACCAGGATGACCTACATGTTTTATAAACAAGGCCTTAAATCTATTAGTTAAAATGTAAGATAAGTGACTAAAACCGAGATCAGTCTTATTTCAAATACATCTCTACTGCAGCTGCATAATGATAGTTTTACTGTAGAAAACATTTGTTTAAAAGTACCTTAAAAGTTCAGAAGGACAATATAGTAATTTCAAACATGACCCAGTGGAGCCTGTGGCAGGAATGAGCTTCATGTAATAATCACTGGAAAGAGAAGAAAAATATATAGATTTTATCACTTGAACAGTTAAAAAAACAAAGAGCTTACAATTTTAAATGAATTTCAGGTATGAGTTTCTCCCCTTCATTTGTAGAAAAAAACAATCTGTGGTTTAAAACATTTGTTTTTTTAAACTATGAAACCCTGCAAATGGTGAAGAGACCACCTGCAGGTGGCGCTTTGTGTTAGACGTCACAGACGGTGACAGGAATCAGTTATACTGCTGCACAAACCAACGTGTCATGAGGAAGTTTCTACTGAGCGCTGCTGCTTTCTGCTCTGCTCATTCGCTTTTCTCAGAGTAAGTCTCAGAAAATTCATTTATTACATTTATTTTAAAAAAAAGGCAACTTTATATAGTGGTTAGAATCTCTAGCCTTAATATTATCTAAGATTATACTTTAAAAATACGCATTACATGCATAGTCTATAAACAGAGAAACACCTTTGTGGGAAATATCCAAAACAAATACTATTTAAAACAAAAAAATTATGTCACTGTGACATGGAAGAGAATCATACAGCTTTAATGCCAACCATGACATCTAACAATATCTGTGTTTTTTTCTATCTCACATGTAGGTTGATTATTATTTTTACATTTTTTGTAACTCTTCCAGGTTCTTGGACTTAAGTGCGATAAAAAACAGATTATACAGAATTTACTAAAGTATTCAAAAATAACAAATAGTCAACAAAAAATCTTCACAATTCTGATTGATAATAGAATTTAAATATCAGTAAAAAAACTAAACAAAAACAATAGAATATATTATTTGATTTTCATTTATTTATCAGTCTTTGAAATCAGACATGCAGCTTTATTTTCTCCTAGTTCTCAGTTTGATAAATATGTTAAAGGGGTTGTTTTATCCATTATTTCTTCAAATCCAAATTCTTACTGATAACTAATTTTTAATTACATTTATTTGTCTGTTTTGTCAACCAGACATAGCGTTTGTTCTTCTGGTTTTCACTTTGTTAAATACGTTAAACAGAATTTATTTGATAATTATTTGCTCCTGAGCCTTTTAAATTGAACAAAATAATATTTTTGGAATTTTTTTTTTAAACAAATATGGTTGATATGTAATGAAAAAAAATCTGTAACGTTGAGAGAATTTATCATCTAGGTCTAGGTTTATAAACTATTTTCTATATACAACTTTATAATAGGCATTCAAATTGACATGATTAAATAATAAATTCTGTCTCTCTCACATTGTTTTATTTTCCAGGTGTTTCTTCAGACCTTCTTGTTGTTACTCAGAGTCCTGATGTTTCTTATCAAGAAGGAGAGACTGGAAACATTTCCTGTTGCTGGAAGGGGAAACATGAAAGAGTTGGCCTTCAATGGCTGAAAAACCAAATGATGATAAAAAATAAGACTTTCATAAATCAGTCTGCAAGCTCTCAGAGTGAACAGACCTGTTCATTTCTGACTTTTCCAAAAATCACAAGAACAGATTCAGGGAGATACATCTGCAAGGTTTCTCTGGAGATACCAGTTTTCATTGAAGTTGAAGGAAATGGAACAACCATCACAGTTACAGCCAGAGAGACACCAGATAACAGCACAGATCACCACAGTTTCAATGGTATGTAAAATATTCCAGTCAGATCTCTCTATAAACAAATGAATAATATTCACATTAATTGTTAAAAAATTAACCTAAGCCTTCTTTCCAAACAGTTTGACATTAAAACTTTTCCTGTTCTCGGTCTGTAAGGATTGCCAACATATTTTCTATTTGTTTAATGCAAGAATAAAAAGAGATGTCTATTTTTTTTTAACTTTTAACAAATTCAGCTCATTTTATATATATATATTTCCTTATCATTTAAGATAATTGCTTTTTTAACTGAATGCTGCAGGTTAGTATCCGTCCAAAAGCTTCTAAAAATAGTTGAAATAAGATGAAGTTTTTGCTCTTTCCACCTGATAGAAGCGATCTAACTGAGTCGTCCTCATTCCTAAAACATTTTTGCTCTATTTTTTGTTTGGAAAACCCTTCTGTTCCTGATTACACATTGGAATTTCCACACATCCTACTTTGCTCATGATATCATCTTATTTTACAAAGAGCACCTGTCCCTGTAGCAGTAAAACACCAACACAGCACTATGCTGCCGCTGCCGTACTTCATGGTTAGAAAGACGTGAGGAAAGAAAAGGGATTATTGGTAATGATTAATGGATAACTGACTGATTTTAACTCGATCTGTCTTTATATAATCATCAGCAAAAACATTTATTGCCTATATTATTTAACATTTCAGAAAATAAAATACAATCATGCTATATGTCAATCTTTATTTATGTTTCGAGTTTTTTCATTATCACTCATGAAAAACTTTTATGAAAATAATCTTATAAATAATCATGACCCCCAGAATTAGACAGAAAATGATAAAATTGATATTATGAATAAGTTAGGTCATGGAGGAAATCATGTTGATTGTGTCAAACGAGTGAATTTAATGAGCAGAAGGTTGTTTGATTGTGAATCTTAATAAATATTCAAATCATTGACTTCTGACCGGGCCATAGAAAATAAAGATAAGAGGAAAAAAACAACTCAAACTTGAAACCAACCGAGGGAATAATTTATTTTTGACTTCTATGTTGCAACAAGGTGCAAACTTGCATGCAGATGTTTCTTGCTGATTGTAGCCACAGAGGAAGCAACGATAGAGTCTGTGAACATGAACATATTCAGACAGTCTGAAATAACAGTAGCAGAATAATGATAGTGAGGAAAAGATGTCGACTGTGGAAAGATTAATGCAGCAGGACTACAGACAATATTAATGCATTGAAGCCAAAATAAAAAACATCATAACTGAAGATAAAAATTGTAGCATGTTTAAATGTGAAGGTATATCCAGCTGCAGCTTTAGCTCTACTGCCTGTCACTTGGGGGAGCTGAAAAAGCCAGGCTAAAAATGTATTAGATATTTAGAAGTGTTGGATTAAATACTGTTGCTGTCATGTGTTTTTACTTTTTCTTTCTATTAAAGGTTGCTCATGTCACTCAAATTAACTAAAAATGAAGCATTTTCAGAGCTTTTGTATCTCTAAAGAACAGGACAGGAGGAGTACCTTCAAGTTTTCACCCTGTTCATGTTTTATTCGAAGACATCTGGGGCCTGATGTTAAAAGTTTCAGAATAAAAGGTGCTAAGTTTCCCATACTTATGTTTAGTATGTGCAATAAGTGGGCAGGTTGTAGGTAATCTACAAAGATTGCTGTGCAAATGCAAAGACATGCAAAAGTGGTTGGTTCTGCTTGTTAAAATGAGCTGATTGTGTGTTGAACATGCAGTCATGAGTGCCTCATGGTTTGAAAGAGGTTTTTGAGGACCCAAATGTAAAGATGAAGAGGCAGAAGTGAGTTTTTGTAGATTTTATAAGGACTCAGAGGCAACTGAGGCAGAAATACATAAATACTAAAAAACTGCAGGAAATGCCAGGGAGAACAAACATAGGGAGCAAGGAGACAAGGAAGTAGCAAAAGAACAACACGAAACCAGCACTCAGTGACTGAAGAGGTGGTGTATATATGGGGAACAGAACAAAGATTGAACTAATGGGCTTAATATGGAGCAGATGTGAGTAGAACTAACTAGAAGGAAGCCAAGAGGAAAGGATACAAGCACAAGGGGCCAGTAGAGAGTAACTCAAGAAGTAAACACTGCTAGAAAACAACTATAACAACTAAGAAACTAAAAATAAACTGAGGGCAGAACCCTGAAAGAGTGACCATAACAGACAGTATCTAAGCCATGCAGTTCTAGGTAATAATGATAACATTTATAATAATGATAATAAGTAATATTTATAAACCTTGTTATATAGTTAGCTTATCTCTAAGTGCTAAAAAATGGAGTGTCATAAAAATATGAGAAAGTTATCTTTGTCTGCTGATTGTCAAAAAAAACAAAACATTTTGTAATATTTAAGGACAGAAGACCCAAAAATTTTCAGGCTGTGACCGAAAAATTTACCCTAAAAATACATATAATAATAATTCATTATGTAGCTATTTTTTAATGTAAAATGAAATAATTACGTTAATTTATAAATACACTTAACTTTATTCATTTTTTTTTACAATATTTTAAATATTTAATGTTTGAATCATCTATTAAACAAATGGTAATACTGTTCAATTTATGGAGCATTTATTTATTTCACTTTAGTTTGGCTGTTCATATTCCTTAGGTAACTCACCACGATAAACTTCTCACGACCTCCCAGCGTTCTTATCTGCTTTTATAGTTTGATTTCTCTGGATAGCCAAGATCTGGAATTAATGAAGTTAATAAAATCTTACATAATACCTAATTTATCTGACCACGTGTTAATACAGATCATGAACACATAAATTACTTTGAATAATTCAGGTTTAAAAATATTCCCACCTTGATAGTGGGAAGGAATGAATGGTCAGTTTTACACTGAATAAAAGCAGAAATTATTTTTTTATAACTGAAAAATAGAGTTTGGAGAAATAACCAGCATCCTGCATTTAGATATTTTGCTACAATAACCTCAATAATAAACCAACTTTTGTCTTAGTTTTTTTTGTCTCTGTTGATGTGATTTCAGATGTTCATCATGATTTTCGCATTTTTGCTCTGAGATGCCTGCCTATCCTGGTCCTGATCACTGCCTTCCTCTGGATCTACTGCTCTGGGACTAAAACTCAGAGAGACAGAGAAGGTATTTAAAAAGCTAAACACACAGTATGATAGCAGGTAGTGTGCAGCGCTACGTTAACTGCTATGAATCTGACTTTTGTTTTTCAGTTTCAGCTGCATCTAAAAATGAAACCGCTTCATCACAGAGTGGAGAGGAACACCACAAAATAAACCAAGAAATAAACCAGGAGGAACGCATGGAAGAACAGGAGAGAACGACAGAAGCAGCAGGAGAAAATGAAGAGATGATGGGAATATAGAGGATTTTATCCTGCATTTAGTCTTTAAAGACAACCTACAATATAAACCTTGTTAGATGAACTATTGTTAAGATGACCACATCACCCTCATAAACACAAAGGCTTAAAAAAGTCCTCTATCGTGACATTATGTTGAGCTGGGGTGACTTTCTTGGTCTATATAAGAATCTGGTTTACTTCCATTTATAGTATAATATTGAGTTTAAAGAGGATGCTTGGTTGCTGAATAGGATTACAAATATATAAATAAAAGTCAAAAAGTATTGGTTTACAGTATTTGTATTTCTTCAATACATTGTGGTGTAAGTGACCATTGAGATAAATCGTTTAAAGTGCAGAATGGCACAAAGCAAAAGGAGCGTGGAATTAAATGTAAAAAAACAAAAGAGATTGCAAAAAACACATTTAACAGCTCAAACAGTTTAGCTTTTTTAAATGTGAATGTGTAGATTGTTTGATGTGTAGACAAATAATATTAAAATTACCTCTCTAGGCCTGTCTGTGGCAGCAGAAACAGTTTCTTCATCCCCATCATCCTGTGAAGATGAGCATTTCATAGAGTACACTTTATAATACTATTTTTTATAATTGATGGTGTATGGAGTACGCTACTGACAACTGGATGGGGTACTGTTGGGACAGGAGGCTCCAAGAGGCAGATATTACCATCCGAATCTGTTGGGACCAACAAAAAACCCAACCCAAAGTAATATAAATGGAAATATCACATTTAGTCTACATAAAAAAATAACACTGTAGGTAGACCTCTTACATTTTATGAAGGCACTTAAATCTTCTGGAGTGACTGGCTCTGATGAAGTCCCTCCAGGAATTCCCTCAGCCATTGGCCTTCCAGCATTTAGGCTCAGGGCCATCTCTTCTGCATTTGTCAGGGGTGGTGGTGCAGGTCCTCCCCCTGTTTTACGAGCCTCTGCCTTCTTTCTGTTGGCTGAGTAGAAGTCAAATGAGAATGAACATTTAGACCTATGTCAAAAATGCTGCTGCACTACTAGACACTGAAGGCCATTTAGTCATTTAATATGTCAAATGTTTGTAAAGCCAGGTAGCTACTCTACTCCCATGATGTGCTCAAGGCTTACCTGCTTGAAGTATGTTTTTATATTTCATTTTCAGCTGCTGCCATGTTCTTTTGATGAGTGCAGGATTGCAACTATCCTTGAAAACTAAATTAGGTTTAATAAAATACTGTTCTTCCGGTTTCACCTCTGATATTATAACAGTTGGGTAAGTTACTCTAAAATAGTTCTTAATTACTAACTACAAATTTTATCTTCAACAAGTCTAATTAGATTAATGCAATAATTACTGTCTCTAGAAAGTATTGGTCTACTTACTAATTTGTTTTACTTACTTATTAATTACTTTCTAAATCCCAAATCAACCTCAACCACTTGAACAATACAAGGAGAGACAAGAAACTGCACTTATAATGCTTTCAAATAAACACTATTCAATTGCATGAATTAATCTTAAATTGACCAAAGTGTGTAACTAGAGGGAGAAAGTTCAAATCAAAACATACCTTTTAAAATTTGATATTAAATCCACTATTGTTTTATAGTCTTTAATTTAATAACATTATTTATATGACTTAAGTAACTTAATTCATTACACCCAACACTGTATAAAAGTAATTAAAATGTAAACTTACGCATTGACTCTCGAGCAGCTATTTTCACCCAAGCTAACTCTCTCTCCTTCGCCGCTGCAGCCGAATGCTTTTTTTTTAATACATGTTCAAATTCTGCATATGCTTGCATAAGCACATCCAGTTCTGCTGGTGAGAAATATGCACACCTTTTTTTTGTCTGACGCTGTTGCCATGGTGACTCGTAATATCTGTGCTCCATTGATAATGGCTTTTTATAGTTGTGGTGCACGCGCTTAACTCAGAGTCAGTCAATTTAGAGTTGATTGAACTAACTCATTTCAGCTGTTCTGAAACCCAAAACTCAGAGTTTCCAATCTCAGGATAAGTCAACTCAGAGTTCAAGTTTTAACTCAGAGTTGGTTGAACTTCCTTATTGAAACAGGCCCCAGGGGAAAACAATCACAAGGAGCCAGGGTAAGACGAGGTAAGACAAAGTAAGATGGTGTTAGACGAGGAACCAGCACTGAGGAACTGCACAAGGAGAGTATTTATGGTAGACTGAACAAAGAGAGCAGATTGGGAGCAGGTGTGAAGAGAGCAGCAAAGGAAGGAGCTAGGGAAAAGGAGACCAACACAAGAGGGCAACAGAGGGAAACAAATAAAAACCTTAGAACTCAAATATATCCAGAAAATACAGCAAAATAGGAATAAAACCAAAAAAAATGGAAAACATGGAGCAAAGTAAAACATAACAGAATCAAGACTGTGACATTTATCTGATTGCCTTGAAAGGCTGCATTTGTAGACAGGAAACTGTAAAGGTGTTTCTGCATCATTCGCTCTGTGAGTTGTTAACCACTTAAAGGTTAACCACCTCCATCATATAAAGCTAAGCAGCTACTGCTACTTCAAAGCGTTTCTTTCATGTTTTTATTTCATTAATTTTAAATCCCATTATGGATGTAGAATCATAAAATGAGTGTTAATATGATGTGGCATTTGCTTCTCTAAATGCTCTTGAGCCTGAAAAGTTAAAATCTCCTCAGACTATCGGTGTTTTGCTTCTGCTGGTGAACCAAGTGGCTCTTGTTTGGGTTCTTTCTATTTTTGCTAGATCTCTGTTATCGGTTTTGGATCCACTGTTTATGTGATTATGCTTTTTGTAGAATAAGTACACGCTTTGTGGACTGTTTGAAGAGCAAACTCTCATTTCCTTTCTAAGAAGAGATTAATGTTTCTCCTGCTCTTTCTGTCACTTTTAAAGGATTCTGTTCATTTCAGAAAGACTTCATATCCCAAAGTCCTTTTATTTGCTGATGGTAGGAAGTATCTCTGACAACAGTCAGTATTGCAGTAAATCTGCAAAAACGCAATTCTATAACAGTCTGATTAGGAGAAAGACCCTCTTTAAATTTTATTAACAATCTTTCTTTGTACAATTATCTCCCCAACAATCCTTAGAACAGAGTCAGTCAGCTTTATTATCTTGCAGAGCTCTTCTTCGTCAATGTTTCTGATGCTGCTACTACAGCTGATGGCACTTAGCTTCTAAGCCAATTGCAATCTTTGTGTTTTATTATTTGGTGTTAATTTCTAATTTTGATTGACACAAAAGGTTCAAATAAAACAGAGAAAAAAGCACTTTTTATTTATAGGTGTTGTGGTCACAGATAATAAACCCCGATTATTGACAGCTGCAGCAAACAATTGCAACAAGAGAAGCTGGTAGAGCTAAACCACAGTCAGGGATGATGGCAGCAATCATTGCTGTGGTTAAAGCTGCCGATGCTCCTAACTGCTCTACTGCAGTAAAACCTGATCAGAGAGTTCAAACTCACCAGATGGCAGCAAAGGATGTTTTTAAGCAAAGTTCTTGCCCCATCTTATAAATAAAATCCATATATCAAACAGGTTTAAAATGGAAAAATTCAGATTTATTGAAGGTTTTGTTGTAAGAATGAGTTATCAGTGTCTTACCTCTAAAAAGGACATTTTGAGTGCTTGTTTTAATCTTTCAAGAAATGACTTTAACCTTGGTAGTTTTATTAAATAGGAGCCATCATTAGAATTATGGTGGTTTTGTTTGTATCTGAGCGGATCACCACCAGGTGACCAAATACTGATCTATTCCACTGTTTCTCTATTGGGTGCAGCACAGTGAACAGAAATAGACTCTAATTTGGATGGTGTAGATTCATAGATAATACTAAAATGACGTATTCACAGTTGTCATGAAGAAGGCCTTCAGAGTTTCAGGAAGTCAGCTCATTATAATGTGACCTGCTCCATGAAAACTCATAAAATACCATAAAAGATCCATTGATGCAAACCAGCATTACACTGGAAAAAAAGTACAGATTTCTTAAATTAAGTGTATTTGCCCTTAATTTAAGTAGGTAAATGAGTATTTTTACTCTTAAAATAAGATAATTAGATAATATGCACTTTAAATAAGACATTGCCATTGTGTTTTCTTGTTTTAAGTGTAAATTGTCTTGTTCCATTGGCAAAATGTCTCTTTTACCAAGAAAAAAAAGCACTTTTTTCAGATAAAAATTACTTATCTAGATTTCTATTTTTTCCAGTGTGGGAAACATAATGCAAAGAAGATGGAAACCCACCCCCCAATAAAATGAAAGCAATTTCTGATATTACAAAATGAAAGTTTTTCTGTTCTAGCAGAACAATATGAAGGAAGCAGCTGGAAGCTTAGTGTGAAAAGCAGAGGGAGGTGGAAGGTGGGATGAACTTAAAAGTTATCTTGAGCTCTGAAACATTAACATAACGGATCTTATCTGATGCCATTTTTTCCACAGCTAAAATCGTCTTACGTCGTCTACGCATCACTGCTCAGAGAAATTAACCATTCTGCAGCAGATAACAAAATGATTCAAATTCATTTTGATGTTCTAAAATGAGTGTATGTTATACTAAGAACTAATATAGTAAAATGAGCTATCAATATTTGAAATACAAAGAAGCAAACTTAGATAAAATGCTTTGGTTATTTAATCAGGGTAGTTTTGCTAAGGAATAAACCTGCACTTTTTAAAACATTTTGGTTTGTTAGATAAACCAACAGCAGAGTAGCTTTTCACCATTTTTCACATTAAGGCATTAACAATATTAAACTTAATGTTTCCAACAACATGTTAAGACTGTTTCCTCGACTTTGTTTCGCTACTATGTTTAAAGGGACACTTTATGCAACATTTTTCAGTTAATTAATGTGTTCCATAACGTTATGGATGATTAAATGAGTCATTTCAGGTTGAACAAAAGCTATTCTCGGCCGCCCTGGTGGTCTGTGGGGAAAATACTGCACTTGCAACTGCAGGGAGCACCGACCCCGCACCCACAGGCTCAGAAGTCTCGCGAGAGTCAGTCTTGCTTTACGGCGAGAAACTGCTACACCCCCCAGTTAAAAGCATTCTCGTTGCTAGCACAGTGGCAATCTTTGTGCAGTTATGCTACGTTCACGCAGCAAAAGCAGCAAAATCGCATGTCTGCTGCTTCCTTTTTGCTGCTTGTACCAGTTAGTTCTGACCCGTGGCTGAAGCAGCTTTGCTTGTGCGGTGCAAAAGTGTGTCTGAGGCGCGTTGGGCGGAGCTTCACTATCCTTTCTCTGCCTTGCAGCTATATTTGCTGTGATCAGTGGGAATAAAGTAGTTTTAATATGTGTTAAGTGAGAAAATACACCTGAAAACGTAATCAGTGCAGTCAGTTCATTCAGATTATTATCCTGCCTTCAATATTTTTTCTGTCGGACGCCAGCTCAGACCCCCACATACCAGGGATGCGCCGACAGTATGGATCCCTTCATCAGCAGCGGTTCACCCAGCGGCATCTGGTAGGTGTTTTTCATGTAAATAATCCAAACTGCTTATTCTGCCGGGCAGATTTCTGCATTTTAAGTTAATTTAGGCGTCAATAAACTGTTTAAAAAGGAGTGATCATCAGCGCCGCGGTTCTTCCTCTACTGACGCTGCTTCAGCTGCTCAGAGGCGTTGCGCTTCGCCTGCGCATCGCCTGCAGTTGATTAGCACACCATCGAGGGACCTTTTGCTGGCTTTGGCGCCAAGCGCTTTCAACCATTGACTTTGCATGTAAACCGTTTCGCTGCTTTTGTCGCGCCAGCTACATCCAGTGTGAACGCGAGCGTTAGTCATTCGCTGCTAAGCTCAAAACAACCGCGCAGCTGGCTTGACGGAGAAACCAGGAGAACAGCTGAGCATATTTTTCGACAGTGCACTTTTACTTTCGCCCCTCTGGGGAGCCCTCGCTGGAAAATCAACACCGTGCTGCATAGTATACCTTTAATATTAGTGATACGTCTGTTAAAGAGTCAGACATTTTAGATGTTATGTAACATAACCAAATGTTTTGAATTGCAAATAAAGTTTTGCAGCTGAGTAAATTAAGTTAACAAAAGAGGTCAGTAAAAATGTTCAGGGTGGCACTTCAATGATTTTTGCAAGAATGAGAACAGACAATAATCAAACCTTCATCTGGTCGGCCCCATTCTGATTCTATGAGTCTATGCTACCTATAGGTAACCGTACACATAAAAGATGTCATAAAACCCAGGAGGCTGAGGGTCTGGTCCATCGCTGAGCCTCTGATTTCTAAAGGAGGCCATCTTACTGTGGAGCTCTGAAGAACAGAAAAACAATCTCAGATATTAAGGAAACCCCTTCATTCCAGAGTATCTAATAATGACCTGGCAAAGGGTACATATTATTCACAATAGGCATTTTTTATAGACACTGTCAAATCGGTTCACGCAAATTCCTAACAGATTATATCCTGATGCTGGCCAGAAGTGGCCCGGCTCTTTCAAAGTGCTGACCCAACTCTCAAAGATATTAAACAGCAGAGCCAACAAAAATTATACCTAAGAATTTGAATCTTAGAAATACACTGCCTGGCCAAAAAAAAGTCGCCACCTGGATTCAACTAAGCAAATAAGTACGAGCTTCCTATTGGATAATTACTGCATGGGCGATTATCTTTCAGCTGGCAACAAGTTATTTAACCCCAACTGGTGCAATGACTTGCTTCTCATTTCCTAAACAACCATGTCGAAAGACACATCCCGTGGTCGTGGAAAAGATGTTAGTCTGTTTGAGAAGGGTCAAATCATTGGCATGCATCAAGCAGAGAAAACATCTAAAGAGATTGCAGAAACTACTAAAATTGGGTTAAGAACTGTCCAACGCATTATTAAAAACTGGAAGGATAGTGGGGACCCATCATCTTCAAGGAAGAAATGTGGCCGGAAAAAAATCCTGAATGATCGTGATCGGCGATCACTTAAACGTGTGGTGAGATCAAATAGAAGAAAAACAACAGTAGAACTCAGGACTATGTCTAATAACAGGGCATAAAGTGGCTTGGATGTAGGAGTTTGCCCTGAAATCGGAAGGATTGATGGTTCAAGCTCCTGACTCCTGACTTCTTCAGTGTTGTTGTGTCACTTGGGCAAGACACTTCACCTGCATTGTCTGCTGATGGTGGTCAGAGGGCCCGTGGCGCCAGTGTACGGCAGCCCTGCTTCTGTCAGTGAGCCCCAGGGGCAGCTGTGGCTACAATGTAGCTTGCCACCATCAGTGTGTGTGACTGTGTGTGTGAATGGGTGAATGAATGTAGTGTAAAGCGCTTTGGGTGAGTCTCCTGACTTGAATAAAAGCTATATAAGTACATGCCATTTACCATTTACTAAAGTAACATTTCCACACGACAATGCGTGTGGAAAGGGAACTCAAGGGATTGGGACTGAACTGCTGTGTAGCCATAAGAAAACCACTAATCAGTGAGGCTAACCGTAAAAAAAGGCTTAAATTTGCTAGGGAGCATAAAGATTGGACTGTGGAGCAATGGAAGAAGGTCATGTGGTCTGATGAGTCAGATTTACCCTGTTCCAGAGTGATGGGCCAATCAGGGTAAGAAGAGAGGCAGGTGAAGTGATGCACCCACCATGCCTAGTGCCTACTGTACAAGCCTGTGGGGCGGTGTTATGATCTGGGGTTGCTGCAGTTGGTCAGGTCTAAGTTCAGCAACAGTATGTGCTCAAAGAATGAGGTCAACTGACTACCTGAATATACTGAATGACCAGGTTATTCCATCAATGGACTTTTCTTTCCTGATGGCACAGGCATATTCCAAGATGACAATGCCAGGATTCATCGGGCTTCAAATTGTGAAAGATCATTTTTTCCCAAAGAGCAGCGTCAGGTAGTGACAGCCCACAGCCTCCAATACTCCTCCAGTAATGAGCCAACGAGCCGCAGGTGTGCAGGGAGGCCCAACGAGGACAGGGCACCACCTGGTGGTGGAGAGAGAAGAAACACACAAACAACCTAGACAAACTGGATTCCTAACAGGACCGTGTCAAATCAGGACATGTTTCAGCTCCTGATGTTCAAGAATATTCTACAGTAGGTAACTGTGTTTTACCCATCATGTTGGAATATTAACGCAACTGATTTGAAAAGGGATGAAATTAAGATATCAAATAAATCACAATAAAGGTAAAGCAATAATTAGGTGTTTAATGCAGAACTAGAACAATGCTGTGAAGCTCTGCTAAAATACGACTTATCTTTGTTGCTTTCAAGTTGATTTGAGGCAAAACACTTAACATATCAAAAAGATCTGACATTACAGTGGAGACTGACTCATATGACCATGAAAAGTGGAATTATTGTACTTTTCAAATGTAAAATGGCAACTAATTCCTAATTAAAAGATGCATGAAACAATTGTGAAACAAAAATATCGTATTATGCTACTATGATTGCTGCAGCCACACAGAGAAACATCAATAATTCTAGGGTGAGAATAATTGACAGCAAATTAGTCACCAAACTGATGTGGTGAAGAAAGAGTAAATGAAGGCACTTTCTCAGGTGGAGTTCGATCTTTAATATGTTTGTTTGTAAAATAACAGGCTGACATTCACTGAAGGGTGGATTATATTCATATGCAGAGTCGTCTCGGCTTTGTGTCATTGAGGTTTCTGGTCTCTCTTCCTGTTTGTTTCTATCATTGCAGTGATGGTCCAAACCACAGCATGAGGCCATTTCCGTTGAGCAACCTAATAGAGAAATAGAACATGGGACCGGGTGACCCTGCACAGAGCATTTAACCAACAGTGGATGGAAACAGTTTTTTTTTCTCTGAGATCGTAGATGAATTTAGCTCTTACAATCTTGGTGACCATTCTCAGTGACATTTAATAGTATGCCTATTTTTACCACTTGGTATGTAGCTAAAAAAAATAAGAAATAAAAGTCTTGTTGTTTCAGCATTTTTTCTGTAATTGCATTGTTTTATTACCTCTACTTTTACTGGAGTATCGTTTAATCTGCTCCATCCTCCGAGTTACATGATTTAATACGACAAGGGTCAGAACAAGAGGACCCAGTTTTCGACGCAGACAGACGACTCAGAATTGTTTATTTAGTAAATACAGGCTTTATATAAAACGTTTTTAAAGTGATTAGTTTACAGCATTTAATGCAACAAGCAATAATGACGTTTTAGCTTTATATTGTTTAAATTGGAGAGATGATCCAACTGGTTTTTCTAATGCTATGGGCAACAAGTTGCTCACGTACTGGATCAGATTCCTGTCTGTTACTTGGGATTGCTGCATCGGAGACACTCTGGGCGGCTCAGGGGTGCATCTCGTCGGCAGTGCATTGGCTGATCCTGCCTATGATTGAGTATGGACTAAACTGTTAAACCAGGTATGTCTCACTCTATAATCTTATGTTCTGATGATCGTGGTCACTTACCTGTGTTTCTCTTTAACCAGGGTGTCATTGATTGGGCGGTCCCCTGCTCCCCTCCTGCAGTCGCTACAGGTCCGCAGATCCTCTGTAGCCCACTTCTGTTCGGTTCTGTCAATGTGTTTATTTTAATAAATGTTTTAACTTTCCTAGCGACCGTCTCACCTTGAATACTGGGTCCTTCTGTCCCACTTTATGACACTTAGAATTTCTTACTTATTCATACAAATTCATATACTTAGTGATTTGAAGAAGCATTAAAAAATGTTCTAACAGCGAAGCTCAAGACATTTTTTTTGCATTCCTGATTTCTACTCACAAATAGACAATTTTTAGTTAACTTTTTAAAAGCTTGTTGTTATCAAAGCAATGAGAAGACAATAAAACTGCCTGTTTGCACGTCAAGACAAGAGCACGGAAGCCAAGACGGATAACTAAATAATGAAGTGTAAAATATATTTGATTTGCTTGCTGATATGAAAAACAACATTATCAATAAGAAGTTGTAATGTCCTTTAAAACTACAGTGTGACATAAAAGTCTGTGAAAAGTTGGAGTTTTAATAACTTTTCTCTGTTTGGGTGTGCAACATTGCTACTAACACACATTTATAGTATATGTTATGGCTGTGCAGGCTTGTTTTTGTTCTGCAAGTTCAGCTGTGACAGAACGTGTTCCTTGTTGGCTGCCTGAAGGCTGCAGCAGAGCAGTGACCTCATTGGACCAGCAGAGGATTGTTAAGCAAATCAGACGTTGATGAGGCCCACCTGCACTATAAAAGGCTGTCAAGCTGTTCACCCACCTTTGGTGTTAACCTCTGCTTTGAGTGATTTGAACTATTTGCTCTTGAACTTTGCACAAGCTAGAAGCTCCTATTTGGGAGCTTTGGTGCTCCCTTTGTCTTTTAAGTTGTTTTGAGTTTACTTTAGACTGACTTGTTTGGACATATGTTTTATTTAATTTGCACTTAACCATTCTTGAATTTGTTGGGGTTTTTTTGTTTTTTTGTTTTAATTAGATTAAGTTGTATTGTGTCTTGGTTCTGTGAAACCATCTCTTGTAATAAATAATTTTACATTCCACTTATTTTCTCTGGACACATTTTTATGTTACCGCTCTGAATCCCTAGATCAGGGGTAACCAGTTAAAAACCAGCGGGGTCTGAATAAAGAAAATCCACCAGTAAAGGTCCTGAGACATTTTTAACTATAACCTGTTACATTAAACATAATTTAACACTGAAATAAAATGAGGTGTTGATGCATCCATGCTTAAAATTTACTTAAAAAGAAAAAATCTTTAAAATCTTTACAGTTTTTTTTTTAAGTAGAGAACAACAATTGACAACAACACCTGAATTGTTTTTTTTTTCTTTTTTTCTGTCTTAATGTTGGCAGTGGGCTTTAGGCTGCCCTGCAAGGCTTTAAACCTGGGTTTAACCAGAGACTAAGCCATTCTCAAGCACATATCAAGGTGCTCATTTTGAGCCTGGATCCAGATTTATTGTTGATTCTGTTCATGGTGGAGAATCCTGCTTCACAGCAGCAGGTTGAGCCAAACATCCTCTAAAATGTGCAGGGGTCATCTTTGGGCATCATTTCACTTTTCTTTCACCAGTTCACCACAGTTCTTCCAGCAGTCCACACTTTTTTTTCTCATCTTCTTCTCTTCTTTCCCATTGCCTGGCTTCCCACAGGTTTGCCTTCTAAAAGTAGCAGCAACAGCAACCCAGACTGACAGCTCATTGGCTAATTTGTATCACGTGCATCCTGGTCCCAGACGCTCCAGATGGCTTTACTGTACAACCAGGAGAAGCGCCACTTCTCCTGGTTGTACGATAGATACTGTCGTCAGACAACATGTAGTAATTTATAAATGTTTTAAATCAGATTGAGTCCGAATTAGCCAGCAGGTGGGTCCGGATCCGGAACCTTGGACTGCTAATCTCTTTAGGTTTGCCATATCCAGGACCCATGTCAGTTTCATTCAGTCTGGAGCGCTTTTTAGCCAACCCCTCTCTTCAGCTTATAGAAAGCTGCCACAAGTATGAATTGCTGCAAAGTGTGGAGCATTTTAAGCTGCAGGTCCCAAAACATCTGATCTCCTTGAGGCTGCCTTAGTGCCATGCCAAAAGGCTTTGTCTGCGAGTGACCTCGAAGATGGTCCTAGAGTGGCAGCAGTGAGTGACGAGGGAAAGACACTTTGCACACTCTATCGCTATGATCCAATGTCATCTGTGAGCTCAGAAGGATGAGATGGAGCACGTTTGAAGGTGCGGTTGGTTAGATGGAGCCTGAGGAAAAAGCCCAGGACAGGACAGCTCAGCTGGAGCTTGAGATCAGGAGACTGGGAATAGAGTCAGATAAAACTCTACCACTGCGCAAACTTGAGCTGGAGGCCCAGACTTGACCGCCCTTTCCCTATGTCACACCAGGTTCCACCTCCATGTCTGCTATGTCATTTAATATTAATATGTGTATTTCTTTTAGTACCTGCTTTCAGAGAATCTAAGGTTGACTCATACTTTGCAGCATTTAAAAGGGGTTGCTGGTACTTTGCAATGGCCTAAGGTAACCTGGTCTCTTTTGTTACAGTACAAGTTTTCTGGTAAAATTGGGTGACTAGAATATAGACCAAGCTGCATCAGTTCAAACATGACTCAAAGTTGTTTTTTCTATTTTCGGAAATGATAGGTCTTTTTTGAACAGCAGTAAGAACGACATTCATGAGAAAAAACAAACAGGTTTTATTGTATTATATGTGTTCTACATCATGTCAACCATAAATGCAGAAAATTTCCGACCTCTAGCTAAAACAGTTCTAGAGCTGTGGGGCTTTGAACATTTGGTGTCAGCTTAGAGCTGCACGCAATGGCTCCACCTGCTGGTAAAAATTTTACCAGTGGAATTTTATGCATTCTGAATTATTACCGCCACTTAAAGTCCACTGGGTCGCCAGCGACCCGGTGGGTTTTAAGAAGTATCTGCTATCCTACAAGCTTATGAATTGGTCCCAGAATAGTATAGACAAAGGTTTCAACAGCAAAAGAAAACTGCTGGACAGACGCATGTTGAGTTTACCAGAGAGAAAGGTATTCTCTTTCATAAGTGGTGTGCTGATTCCAAGGTCAGGAATCATGACACATTACGTGAACTAATATCGTTGGAAGACTTTAAGAAGTGCATTCCAGACCAGGTGCTGTTGTATTTAAATGAACAGAAGGTGACCACTCTAGTGTCTGCTGCTGTCCTTGCTGATGAGTACATGCTTACCCATAAGTCGTTCTTTATTCTTAATGAAAAGTCACGTTAGTGCTTAGCTACAGACCCACATGATTAAAACCACAGTTCCAAAAGAAAGCTGTGAATGTTTCTATTGTCACAAACCTGCACATATCATTGCTGATTGTTTAGCTTTAAAGCGCAAAACACAGCCAAATTCACAACAAACCGAAAGTGTTTGTTGTATGAAAATGGAACAACACAATAGAGCACTGGTTATGGTTACAAATTACCTGATCCCTGTTTTGAACCATTCATTTTTGATGGCTTAATCTCACTGACAGCTGATGCCTCTGATTTAAAGCCAGTACGCATCCTGACAGACACTGGAGGTTCCCAGTCAGTCATACTCTCAAATGTTTTACCTTTGTCTGCCCAGAGTTACCCTTAGATGGTGTAGCTATGCTAATGGGGAATGATATTGCTGGAGGTCTAGTACTTCCCAGTCTGGAGGTTTTAGACAGTTCTTTAAATCAGACAGCCCCAGACTCTTCAGACCAGGGGCTGCACCCAGCCTATGTGATCACCCTTGCACAGGCACACAAGGACTCTGATTTTCCCATTCCTGATTCTATTTTGATGTCCCAGATTTCTAGTGAGAATGATAAAACCAAAAGTAACATTATTTCATTATTTCCAAGTTTGTTGGTGCTGTAGGAGCCTTGTCCACTTTGGGAGAAATCATCCATCGCCCTGACCAGACAACGTTTGTCATCTGCTTAACACACTGATCAAACATTACGAAAGTGTTTCAAGAATGTGGCAAGTGCTGAATTAGCCAATAAAGACAAACAAGCTTAGATTGTGGAGCATGGTGGCTTAATACATCAGTGTTCTTCATCTGGTACAGGAAGCTCAGACTGGAGTAAAGTTAAACAGATTATTATACCAACCACATATAGATAGAGAAAGTTCTGTATATGGCACATGAAGGCCGATGGTCAGGTCACATAGGTGTTACCAATACATACCAGTTTCTGCTAAATCACTTTTTTCAAGCTGAGTATTTAACTTGTATTGGTTCTGTTGTGGTTTTGTCGTGTGACGCAAATTGTTTGAAGCCGTCGCACATACTGCCTCCGGTAACTTTCTTCGGTGACAGAGCGACCATTTGATCCATGTGGTGTGTTGGACCTACCCGAACAAAGGTAATGGAAATGGCTCGGCCGCTCACGGTAATTTTCGCACGATTCACTTGACATCCACTTTGGACAACATTTTTGAGAAACCGAAACTAAGAATCTAGATAGTTTTCTTGAGCCAGTACATTTATTCTTGGATTGCAGGGAACTAAAAGACATTTTGCCGGCAGACCAGACAATTTACATTTAAAATAAGAAGGCCGCGAATTTCGGGTGTCGCCTGTTTCCCGAGTACATTATCTAATTATGCTTGCACAGGGTGAAATACACTCATTCCGTACAGCGGCTGTCTAATTGGCTACTTCAAGGGTGGGATAAACCCCATCGCTGCTTATTTCTAGATTGTTTTTACAGTGTATAGTCAAATCTGTGGTTAAAGCTCTGACAAAGTTCTTTTCAGTGTTTGGTTTACCTAGAACTCTACAAACGGATGAAGGAATGAATTTCCAATAAAAGTTGTTCAAACAGGTAGCTAAAACCTTAAACATTAAGCATGTTGTTTCATCTGCTTACCACCCAGAGTCCCAAGGTGCTTTGGCATCAGACCTTAAAGTCGATGTTACGCATGTACTGTCTGGAAACTGAAAAAAGTTGGGATGAGGGGGTTCCCTTTTAGTTGTTTGCTGGGAGAGGCTGTTCAGGAATCCCTTGACTTCAGCCCAGCGGAACGAGTATTTGGTGACGCACCCCGCTGTCTTCTAAGAGCTTTAAAAGAAACCTCATTGGTTCCTGCAGAAGGTTCTAAGAAAAGTGTGACCAAGTACGTGCAAACCTTTTGTGAGCGCCTGTCTCGAGGTAATGAGGGACACATCCTAGAACAGACAAATCACCCTTTACACATCATCATACCTGCTCCATATTTCTTTCCTAATTGGCCACTGTTCATTAGTAGCAATTTCCTATTTAATAGCAAGGAGGCTAAACCTTCCCTGTAAAATAATTGGCCACATTTATTGTTAAACTTCAGTTGAGTTATGTTGCGCATTAATCAGCTGCTGAGCCCTCTTTTGGATGTGATCTCCCCTCTATGCGAAATCCCCATTTAGGCTTGAGCCTCAGTGGATTGCATCGAGTAAAATAGGGCATTGTGTCATGATTTTCTCTAGAGATCAGACCTACATGCAGTAAACCACTCAGAGAACCAGGGTAAAAGTTAAACAAGTTTATTGAGGAGATGAACGGGGGTTGGATTCAGGAAATACAGTGTACAGGTGAACCGGAACTGGAAGAGGGAAGGGAAGTTTCAGCGGTTAGTTCAGGGTGTGTCGGAACTTTGAACGATGACTTGGAGAAACAGAGAAAATGGGACTCACGTTAGTGGCGAAAACATTCTTCCCAGAATCCAGCCAGTGTGGATTTATCCAGAGGAAGGTTCTCGTTTGAGGGTGGACAGGTTTAGACTTGGTTGGGTTCTGAGGAGCTATGGAAGCGGACTGTCCCTCGGAAATCCAGGAGGTCTTGAATGGAACTTGTGGAGGTTAATCCCTGCTCAGTGTGAGACTCAACAATCCTTCCAGGGGTAGAAGGACAAAACATCCAGCCGTTGCAGGATGACTTCCCTGCCGAAAGGCAAAGACAAAAACACTGTTAGTTCTAGGAAACAAAGACTCAGTTAGACTCAACTAATCTCAGCTTGGCTAGAGTACCCAAACTGGCAGGAACACTCTGGCCACTTCGAGGTAGTGACAGTCCAACGCTCAAATAGTCCTCAGTGATAAGCCAACCAGCCGCAGGTGTGTGAGAGGACCAACGAGAACAGGGCTCCACCTGGTGGTGGAGGGAGAGAAAAACACAAACGCAACAACCCACACAAACTGGAACTTCCAGTGGGGCTAAGCTTTTTATGGGGACTATGCAGCAGGGGCGGGCTGGGGGCCGGTTGTGAAGCTGGATGCTTGATGCTAATTGGCAGATCGAGCAACATTTGTGAATGACAGAAGTGTAGTTTTATCATTTAGTCAAAATAGTCACCTTGTGCTGAACTCTTGCCCTGGTTTCTAGAGTTTATTATTTTAGAGCGCTTCACAAAAGCTACTTTCACTCATAGTGAATTATTTAAGTGTCGTGCACACACGTGCCCAGCCAACAATGGGTTTTAAGACACTACAAACACAGAAAAGGAGATCACCTTAGATTTCTAAACCATTTCAAATATACCAGTTGGTTTTAGCACATAATACCAACTGGTATATATGAGTTATCAGTCTCCTTTTCCATGCTTACTCCACATATTGAGCTACACAAAGCATTGCATTTTTCAAACAACCAATCACACATTTCACTTTCAGCCAACCAAAATAGATCAGGATTATTGTATTAATTTGTTTTATGTGTTTCAACATTTGTTAATGCAAGATGTTTTGTTTGGATTTAATTACACTATTGAGCCTCCCCGGTTTCAGAGACCTGCAGTCGCTACTATGTTGAAAATATCATTCTACAAACCTTATTTGATGACATGATTTCAGCCCCAAATACAGAGAAAACAAAGTGATCACTGATCGATGCTTTTGGCCTTAAAACTCTTAAAAAAAACTTAGCAAAGATCTTCCAGCTGTCCAATCTGTGCTAAATGAGAGAATCAGGAAGAACTTGAAGCCTTTTTCTAATTCAGAAAATGTATCCAGCCTCTGTTTTATTGGCCATTAGTCACTCATTTAGCACTCTGTACAAAACATTCAACATGCTGTTGCATGAAATATCAAGAAAGTCTTAAAGTTTTATTGTGTAAAATGTATTTTAAGATCAATAACAGAGGTGACCAGATACTTTTCCAGACCTTTTAGTGTTGTAGTGAAGACAGGAAGGTCATCTGTAGGAAACTGTGACTTTGTTTCTGCGTCATCTGTTCTGTGTGGTTAACCACTCAGATGTTTACCACCACCATCACATGGAGCTGGCTCACAAGTGCTACTTCAATGTGCTTCTCTAATGGATAAATTTGATTCAATTCAAAATCCTGATGTACATCAGTGTTAATCTGTTAATAACTTGGCTTCAAACTAATAACTTCTGTATTTTTATAATACTGTGGTTTTACTAACGTTGGACTGAAATGGTTTCCCCTGATAGCTGGCGTTTTACACCCCCTGCAGGTTAAACTTTATCCTGAATGTGATGGCTGTGGGTTGAGTTCGTTCTAATTCTGCAAGCTCTGTTATTGGTTCTTGGATCCATTGTTTTGTCTTTGATGCAACGCCTGAGCAGATTCTAGAGAATGATCTAATAATGATCCATATTGTTTATGTAAATTCATTTAAACTTTAATATTTGCTTCATCAAAAAGGGATTGTTAACAGTAATAGGTTACATTTCAGTCACAACATGTAGCTCCCACCCTCTTTAATTGAATTAAAATGGTACTTTATAATGATAACAAGAATATTGGAATTTCTATAAGTAGAGTGGGAGGCAGATCTCTTAGTCATCAGGCTCCTCTCCTGTGGAACCAAACAGACACCCTGTCTACTTCTAAGGTTAGACTTAAAAATGTGTTTTTTGATTAAACTTATAGTTAGTGTGGCTCAAGTTATCTTGAGCAATCTCTGCAGTTATGCTGCTATAGGATTAGACTGCTGGAGGACATAGGGACTCCTTTTCATAATTGAATCACTATTCTCATATTCTGCAGTATTTGTCTGGTTCATTCCCCAATTTATAGCCTTTGTGGAGACCATCCCGATCTCGAAGCTTGCAAGGTTTCACCTCGCAGATCAGTCTGAGACTCTCCTGCTAAAGAAAAATTGGAGCCGTTACCAAACGAACGTCCAATCAGCGCTGGTTTTGAGGCGGGTTGAGGTGTGACGCAAAATCAGTAGCCGGCAGGAAATTCAGTCTAAAGAACATGGGGTTTCAAATCAGCTGAAGAAAACTAGTCGCCAGCTGGCTATCGCCAGCAAGTTCTTAATCGGAATTACAGAGCATTTTCTTTCACCGGAAAGCAGCAGCTAAAACACTGCTCTGGAGGCTTTTCTCAGAGGAAAAGATGTTTTTGCTCTTCTCCCCACTGGTTTCGCCAAGAGTAGCCTGGCTTGTGGTTGTGTTTTCGCCGTCGCCCTGTTAGTACGCCATATGCTTCGTTGATCTGATTGGTTTATTTGGCCCGGCCTTATCACCAACATAGCCATAATCAGCTAACCTCAGTATTTTCGCCCTTCACTGTACCACAAACAAATAATGGTTTCACGGGGATGGATAAGGCTGCTGCAAATCCTACTCTGGCGGCTGTCAGGTTACCACCTATGCCTTCTGCCTTTTTCGCATTGGCAGCTCGTCTCGTCGTTTCTCCTGTTTAGCGTGTATGCTCAGCACCTCAATGCAAATGCAGCACGAAAATGGACCGTTTGGTCATCGACTTTGGGTAGCGAACTGCGCATGGCTAAGATTTCGGCCACCTATGTTTCTAGATGTTTCCACAGCTTTCCACTTACAGGCCTGTTATACAATTGATAGTAGAGTCGGTGCTCGGCGGGCTTAAGCGAACCTGCAACCCAATCTCTGAACCTAAGTGGGCGCGCTTGTGCCTCTAAAAACATGCGAAAAGCAGGCGCGGTGAGTAGACCGGGGCTGAAAAGGACACTGCCTTAGATTATATATAACAGATTTAGGCTCTGTTAGTTTTTTACTCCTGTTTCTCTCTTCTAGAGAAAGTTATGGACTCAGCTTTAATTGTAACCACAACTAAATTTGCTCCTTTTCATCCCTTTGACATTAAACTGGCTCAGAGGTCATCAGGTTAACTGTTTTTTCCTAGGCTGAGTCATCTGTGGTGCTAGGTTACCATTACCTTTTCTAACAAAGAAAATATTAATAGGTTATTGCTTCTATGTTATTTTTGTATGTCTGCCTCTCTCTCCTTGAACCCCAGTTGACCTCTGCAGAAAGCCGCACACACCAAGCTTCGTTCTTCTGGAGGTTGCTTCCTGTTCACTGATGATGCATGCATGCTAAGTGAGAGGGATTAATTTAGAGTCATTGCTTCTGGTGCAAGAACCGTCCGTATGAAGAAAGTAGTTGTTACTGTGTTGGTACAAGTGATTGAGAAGAATAGTCTCGTTCACAATTTTTCTCCTATTTCTAATCTTGTGTCAGGTATGAACACATTTTTTGAGTTCTCCATACTGAAGTAAGTTTTGCACAATCAGTCAGCTGTTATACAAATCTAGTTTTTTACTAAATAACTACATTTGTTTTAAATGGAAACAAACCTCTATTTGATTAGGCTACATCATGATATATTATGCAACTCTGCAATTATAAACTACTTTTTTATTTGCTGATGACAGAACTATTGGTCACTACACCTGCAGCTGGCAGGTGTAGTGATATTTCTTTTCATGTATAAATAAACATTTACATCAGTTAAGATATTTTGATTAAAAAATGCATAATTCTATCAATAATAGTAGATTTATCAGGCTTTTAGTCCTTGAAACCGCAATCATCTGAATCAGTTGTGCTGGAAGCTCAAAACATGCAGAGTGCTAGGGTGCCTTTGAGGACTTGTAAGGTTAAAACACTGCCTAGGTCCCGGCCCACACCTAAGTCAAAACCCTGGCCTAAACGCACAAATTTTTCACCAAAACTTTACATACCACACGAAGCCGGCGCTTCGGGGTCAAGAAATCATTTCTCCTTTTTTATCTTAATTCCTATGATGTCAATTTATTCCCTTGAAAAATGTCATATTGAGGAGAAATTTCAAAAATTCTGCAACTTAACAGTCTGTGGCCATATAGTCAGCTTCTAAACACCATGCTGGCCACGTATCACCAAACAACAATGGCGCTGTACTCTGTTGAATGGTTGCTGCTCATGCTACTACCCCTGGCTGTCGGGGCTTACAACAGAATCTTCTTCTTGTGGAATATCTCCAGGAAAATAAACAGAGCAATATTTTCCACTACATAAGTTCAGCACCTGAATTTGACTGAACCACTTAAAATGGACCAAGAGGGCAAATCCATGTATAAAATATTAGTGCCAGCATGCCCAACATTTTGCCACCTATTTTTGCTTTGGCACCACAGCCACTTACAGGTAAAACATATTTTGGTAGCTGCCATGTATTCGCAGGGATCTATCATTATTTATTTTAAGTTCGCCTTTTTACGGTACCAACGCCTCTGGAAAATATAAACTGCGGTTCATTTCTGATGATTGCAGGGACAGGGCCTTATATTAAGGCCTTTGTTGTTTTTACCCTGTTGCTGACGCATTATGGACTCAGCTTTAATTGTAACCAACTAAATTTGCTCCCTTTCATCCCTTTGACATTAAACTGGCTCAGAGGTCTTTAGGTTAACAGTTTTTTCCTAGACTGAGTCATCTGTGGTGCTAGGTTATCATTACCTTTTCTAACAAAGAAAGTATTTATAGGTTATTGCAGAAAGCCGCTCACACTGAGCTTCGTTCTTCTGGAGGTTGCTTCTTGTTTACTGATGATGATGCATGCATGCTAAGTGAGAGGGATTAAATTAGAGTCATTGCTTCTAATGCAAGAACCGTCCGTATGAAGAAAGTAGTTGTTAAATTGTTGGTACAAGTGATTTAGGAGAAAAGTCACATTCACAATTTTTCTCCTATTTCTAATGTTCTCTAAGGTATGAACACATTTTAGTTCTTCTTCAGGCTTGCACAATCAGTCAGCTGTTATCTAAACCTAATCTTTCACTTTCTTAGGAGCAATTGTCCATTTAATTAGGCTACATCCTTATATATTATCCAACTTTGAAACTATAAATGAAACTTTTATTCTATCGGTCAAAACTTGCAGCTGGTATATTGGTATTCAGAGGACACTGGTTTAATTTTTTGTCATTTGGTCAAACTAAAGTACAGTCAGAGATCAAGTGACTATTAGAAAAAAATAACTGGCAAGAGGGATTCTTGATTTCTGTCTTACTGATGACATCATCAACTCATCAGATCCAGCTTTTTTGTCAATCGGAACGGAGTACAATGTTATCTATTCAATAACCCATGTTAATCCACTAATTTCAATGGGAAACGGGCTATAAAGAGCTTTTTAACGGACTTTCTGATGCTGCTAACCCAGATGATGGCAGATGAAGTTCTTCCCTCACAAATCTATAGAAGATATGCAGCATTTTGTATTGTGGCCCTTGTTTTAAATGCTTTTAGGATACATAAAGCCATTTTACTGATACAAAAATCAAAAACAAAACAGAAATATTCGTAATTTTCGTATTCACTGACAATAAAACCCATTCATCACCAGCCGCTGCAACAAACACGGGTAACAAGAGAAGCTTGTACAGTCTAAAGCAGTACGCTATTTTGTCATGACGAGTGGTTAAAGCTGTGGATGTTGTGGCTCTAAGCTGCTCTACTGCAGCGAAACAAGAGCCAGAAGCTCAAACTAGCACCAGATGGCAGCAAAACATGTTTTTACACGACGGTCCTGCTCGACTTCTTATAAGTCCAAGTTTTATTCAAACCCAGATCTGGATTAACTTGATTATTTATGTTTATTGAAGTGGGGTTTCTTAGAAGCCCATGAGATGTCAGCATAATACCTGTACTGTGAGAGTAGACCCCTCTCAATGCCCTGATTTTTTCTTAAACGTAGACATTTTAAAAGCTACATAATTCTATGAATGGTTACAAACCAATAAAGAAAGATTGATATTGATCTTTAAAAATCACATCTTAGTCCTTCATTCAAATAAGTCACAAAACATATAATGTTTGCTTTCTAATTTTTGATACTAGGGGATTATTTTCCATAAAGAATATTATTTTATGCAAACACAAGTGAATTTGTATAAAAAAAAAATCTTGCAAGTCGCACGATAGACATAATATTGTTTTAAATTTAAATTAAAATTTGTAGCTGTATTACACAAAAACTACTTAAAAGAAAATTCAGTTGCAGTTTAAGTGCTTTAATTGATAAA
The DNA here is from genome assembly GCA_018398635.1 of Cyprinodon brontotheroides. NCBI lineage: Eukaryota > Metazoa > Chordata > Actinopteri > Cyprinodontiformes > Cyprinodontidae > Cyprinodon > Cyprinodon brontotheroides. Next base: position 1,263,322 of record JAGKQL010000069.1, on the reverse strand, counting down.
TAATATAAATAGTTATTTACCAAACTTAATTCCATGTATTCAAAAGTTTTCATTGACAATCTATTAACTAAATAATTGTTTTTCAACATTTTGCTACCAATTGAAGCAACGATTAAGGTTAGAGCTGTTTTCTCTCTTTGAGTGAATTTCAAATAAAATCGAAGATGTTGGTTTCGTTTGCAACTGAACAGACATTTAAAATCAGCAGGAGGTCTTCTATTGGGTTTAGCTTTATAAAGACAAA
>JAGKQL010000069.1:1238656-1262678 GCA_018398635.1 Cyprinodon brontotheroides | reverse complement strand
AAAATCAGCAGGAGGTCTTCTATTGGGTTTAGCTTTATAAAGACAAAAACAATGCAATATGAAATATACATGTTCCGTATCGTTTCATAAATGATACTGAGCAATAAATTCACAGATGGCATGAAGGACGCCTACACTGTTTCAGAAAGAAGCTGTCGGACTGCAGCTACTGCTGTCACGTACTTCTTTGTTTTATTGCAACATGCATCCTGAAAATTGAACACTGCTTTTTGCATATGCATAATTCACCACATTAGGTGGTTTAAAGAAAAACCTGCATTATGTATCATAATGCAAAGGGAGATTTATTTTATAACAAAATGGGAAAGAGTTTTTCCCTCTGGCAGCCCCTGCCTTCCCAACAGAACAAATCTACTATGTAGGCGCAGAAAGTTAACATTTAAGCCGAGCTGTGATTCATTAAAATAGCTGATCATCTCGATGTGCCTCTTTTTCTTTACTGAAGCAACATCTGCTTAGAACTGCAGTTGTAAAGGTCAGGTTGATATCTCAGCTTCTTCAGAGACGGAATCACTTCTGTGCCAGCAGATACCCCCTAAAAATATATAGATAACAAGTTGCTTTTAAACTCTTAACAAAATGAGATTGAAATTACGGGAAAAAACTTAGTTCATGTTCCTGTTAATGGTGAAGTAATGACTATCAATGTTTGAAAATTGTTAGGAATCAACTTTTTTTTTAACATCTTTTACTAGGGATGCACGATATTGATCTTAAATACAAAATCGTATGTATTTTTTAAGAATCTTGGTATAATTACTGCTCTAAGTGGGTCGCTCTGTCAGCTAAAAGCATGTTTTAAAATCTCTATATTCCAGTTAATCGTTAATCGATTACTAAATTAGCAGACAATTATTTCAATAATCATATTCAAAAACTAATCCACTAATTGTTTCAGCCCCAATACATAGAGATGCATGATATTGGGATTTTGGCCATATCCGATATGTCGCATATTTTAAAACTCATGTAGCTCTATAACCCGATATCGACACCGATGTTAAAGCTAAACGCAATAAGTTGTCATTGAAAATTAGCAGTTTTGTTATCCATTTCTTACACTTTGAAAAATAATATACTCAAATATATTTTGTTGCTACCGATATCAAATCTATTTTTAGAAACGTACGGTCTCGATCTTTACTTTCGTAAATCTCGTGGAATTTCATCGTTTCTTGTTACAAACTCTCGATATATTTGCAAATTCTTGTGAGATTTTGTTAGTAAAATAGATCGATACCGTGTCAATATTTCAAATATATATGTATATGAAATAATATCATCAAAACCCCAGATAAATGATAACGTATTTATTACATCGCAGGTGACTCTCTTACATAGTAAAAGAGGATTTATTATGGTGTTTTTTAAATGGCAATATATCAGCATATGAAGATATTGGGATAGTTTTAATGTATCAATATTTTTTCCCTCGTCTTTTAGAAGTTTTTAAGTCTGTAAAAGAAGTTTTTGAGGAAGAAGAAGAAGTAAGGCTTTTATTTTTTTAGACTTTAGAAACCTCAGAAGCTGATCAGTCATCGGGTTAAATATCGTGGGGGTGGCTAATGTCCTGATATTCAGTTTTAAGGCCGACATAGGCCGATATCATAGGGGCCGACTATATCGTGGTATCCCTATCTTTTTACTTATTTCATAAAGTTCATTCAGCTAACAAGCTAAAGAACGATATTTAAATCTCTGCGGTTTAGGCTGATATACAGTCAGAGGTGCCAAATAACAGAAAACTTCACACTTACTGTTACTTGTTAATTTTGTATGTTTACTCTCTGCATCTGAGTAAATATATCTACCCTTTCTACTCTTCTTTTTCAAAACTCCAGAGCATGAAGAGATCTGTCCAGCTGGAGTCTAGATAATAAAAACACCAATAGAGACATGAATGAAGACAGGAGGCTTGGAAACATTGGCTCAGACTCAGAAACACAAAACATCCTCATTCATCCCTCGTTTATTAGAGTTTTAATTTCCAAATTTTTTTATGTTTCAAGTTCTATTTCAATTTTATTGCTATTTCAACTTTAATGCTGCGAATGTTTGAGTTATAAAAAGTATTCAGCTGCTAATGTAGGACTAGCTGTGCTTAAATTATCCTGTTGCAAATTTTATTTTAGAACAACACAGTAAGCAAACATGAAAAATTTGAATGTTCTATGGAGGGTGATTGGTGCCACAATACAATAAATAATGACATATGTAATCATTATTTCAGTGCTTCATTAATTCATTAATATTAGCATAAATACAGAACTTATCTAATAAATGTATGCCTAATTAAATGTACCGAAATGAAACTTATGGATTTTATTGATTTATTAATTTAAACTCTCACATATCCATCAAAGTCAAAGAGGCGGAACTTTGGCCGCTTCCGTAGAAACCCTGCCCTCTGGTTGGTCGCTTCCGACTGAGCAGGATGAGACATCTTCTCTCTGCTTTCTCAATCTGAAAAACTCACATGAAGAGAAAAGACAATTAGGAGAAATGTATTGGCACAATTACTCAGCTCAGACCTCGGCAGGAAACATAGCGCTGAATTTTGACAGATATGCATGAACAGGAGCACATAATAGGGCTGTTCCCCCCCAGGCCTGAAACTGGTGTTGGAGTGGAGATAGATGAAGTTAGTGAGACAGTATGCTGGAGCTTTATGGAGAGATCCAGTGGACTGCGTGAGCTGATACGAGAGCTTCACTCAGGGACCTGGAAGATGGAAGTTCAGTTGGATAAACCAGGTTGAGAGAACCTGTCCATAATGAGCAAGCATGAAGCGTGACAGTGGAGAGAAAAACTCCCCATTGGGAAGCAGGAAACCTCCAGCAGAACCAGGGCTTCAACTGGACGGTTGTTATGAACTCTGGAGTGGAAACTAGGGTTGTCGCAAGTATCGATACTGAAAATAAGTTGTATCCAGGATACAATACTCAGCCTTTTCAAAAGTATCGAAACATTGCCACCACCAGTCGACCCAAAACAGTCATTCATCTAAAGTGCAGAATAGAGGAAAATGCACTTTCTGAACACTGTGATTGAATAATTCTCACGCACTTTTCAGTTTCAGACTTTTTGTAACAGAGTTGCAGTTGCTGAGAATTATTTTTGTTTCCTAACCGGTTTAGCTAGTGTCATTGTTATGTGTGCAAAAGCATAGCCAAGTAAGGAAAACTTAATTTTAATTTTGTGTTTTTTTATCAAGCTTGCTTAATATTAAAGTACAGCAAACAACCTCAAAATGTTGTTCTTATTGTTTATTGTATTTATTTTACGTATTTTACCTATAATCAAAAAATATTTCTTGCCGGAAATTCTTATCCTTAGTGGGTATCGGGGTGGTCGTAGCTCGTGCCAGTCGTGGAATCTCGTCCCCACTTTCACAAGGTTTGAGAGTTCGGGGAAGTTCGGTCTGGCTCTGCTCCATAGTAGCGCCGAAGTATTATCTTCACCGTCAGGCTTATCCAATCAATTGTCAGGCTGGCTTTAAGTACCATGATGACGATGATCAACAGTAACGAATCAACCACGCGGACCAAAGCGCGCTTAGGCGACAACAATAATGGCTGCCGCTGGAGAGTTTGTGGGGTGAGTAGATTCTGCCATAGGTCTGTTCTAGAAGATATCGACAGCAAATTAATTTTTAAAAAGAGGAACAGAGAAACGCCAAACTGCACGCCAGCTTTGATTTTTGCGGGACAACAACTATGCCTCGCTAACATATCGCCACACACGCATCATTGCTCTTATTGGTTGTAGATCTATCCAATTGAGTGCAGAGGCATTTTTTTCCCGGTTCGCTCAAACACTTCATAATCACAGCTCTGTTGAGCAGTATCGACCTATATTCCACTAGAATTGAGTCGACTGTACGCCAGCCATCTAAAAATGGTATCGCAGTATCTAATATTTTACTTAGTATCGGTATCGAAGTTGAAAAGTTTAGCATCGCGGACAACCCCATATGCCGGATATAAGATAAGACAGGGAAAGCAGGACGAGTCCAGAAGGAATGACTTGTAGCTTTGGCTACAATGGTGGAGGAGGGGCTGGAGATGGGTTGAAACGAGGTCATCTGAATGAAGTCACACAGTGGATTCACCGCCGCCCACACAGGAGCAAGCAGACAAGTGCGGATCATAGGCCTTTTAAGATAAAATTTGGATGCCGATTGGCTTTTTTGGAGGTGTGGTTCAAAGCTGATTGGCTGTGTCGCAGGCGGATGTAGAAGAGCAATGAATTTCTTCAGTTTAAATTTCGCCTAGGCTCCATTCTTCAAGTAAAAGGGTTCAATCTACACTTTTTCCTTTTACCAGAATCTTTTTTTAAAGAGGTACACAATGTTGCTAGCTCCTTGTTTAATGAAAGGAAAACTCCAACAATGGTTACAGAAAAAAACTTGAATCCGACAAATGAAATAACAAAAAAAAAAATGTATTCTATAAAAAGAGAAAGTTAAAAGTTAATCATTATTTTACAACTATAGTTCACCAGAATTAATCAAAAATAATCTCATTGACAGGCCTGAGCAACAATGGTACATTTAACTTAACATTTGCACAGCCTTTAGAAGCGATCACTGCAGCCAAATTATTCCTGTGGTTATAAATTAGACTCCTGTCCCCCTTAGCAGGTATTTTGCTCCATTCTTCATCAGCAATCTGCTCCAGTTGTCTGATGGCCACTTTAGAATAGTCTAATGTTTTATTCTTAGCAATTCTTCAGGGTTTATAGCTGAAGGTTTGGGGATGAAGATCAATGACCTGTGACTGAGGCTAAGCTTACTGACATTGCACAGCACATTTCTCTCTATAATCCCTTAAGGGCCTTTCCTGAGATTTCATTGGACCCTGCAGAGATTCAAGCCATCCTGTTCCAGATGGAACAAACCATCTCCAGAACATGACAGCTCCACAACAGATCTTTGATTGTTTAACACTAGGACCAAAGTTCTTTTCTTTATATGCTTCAATTTTTGTCTGTGAAGTTAGAGCTGATGTGCTTTGCAGAGAGTATCAGTTTAATCTCTCCATAGGGCATTCTCCCATAAGCTCTTTTCCTCGTCAACATTTGGTAAATTCCAGTCTGGGATTTTCAGCAATGGTGTCCTCCTTGGTCATCTCCAGGGTAAGTCCACTTTGGCTCAAACAACAATGGATGGAGTGATCTGACACTGATGTTTCTTCAGCTTTAGGTTTACCTTTAATCTCCTTTTCTGGGCTGTTTTGTTACATTTCTTATTATCTGTCTCTTTAACTTGTCTTCAATTGTCCTCTTTTGGCCACCTCCAGGGAGGTTGGCTACAGCCTCATGGATGTCAAATTTCTGAATAATATCAAGCAGTTTGGAGATGTCTCATAGCCTTTATTTTACACATGCTCGTCTAAAATGGTCTTCCTAATCTCCTGAAACAACTCTTTCCTTTATTTTCTCTGGTCCATGTTGAGTGTGGTAGACACCATGTCACTAACCGGCACAGTGACTTCGTGTAGCCCTATACATAGCCACACTGACTGATTTTAAGGTTGTATACACCTGTGATTCTAATTCTAAGACGTCCCTGTAATATGTTTCTGGGACTGTTTTGGAGCGGGGGTGGTGCAGTAGAGATAAACAGCCTCTTTGAGGTTCAATGCTAATATTGTGACTTATGGTTTGACACCGCCTACTGTCCCAACACACAGCATGTCTCATAGTGTTGCTCCAACCTGACAGTGTTCAAAAAACCGCCTCACCACACATCTTGTTTTCTTGAGTGTGTGTGTGAAACCCGAAGCCCTGAGCAACCACCGATGGGTGGGAGCTCTGTTGATTTTGCATCAGCTCTGAAGCCAAGTCGGATCACCTGACTTCTGGGTTATTGCCAATTTCGCATGTTAATTTGTAGGCTATTTCTTTACTCAGCAAGTGCTCAGGATAACTGCACGCTCCTTTCCCTCTTCATTATCATCATTTGCATTAAAGAACTACCTAATCTAGTTGTCCTCCTGCTTCATGAATTCCCATACCAAGCTGACTGTAGCAATCACACAAAATGACACTCCATCTTAGACCTTACAGTAAAGTAAGGTCTTCTTTAAATTTGATTTTTTTTATCTTTTAGCTGGAACCAATAAAGGAGAAAAAATGTAAACAGTTCTAATTCCAGCCTAAAGTATTAAAAGAAAATAACATAGGCTTTTTGAGACTTCTATTATCAATTGCCGTCGGTCAGATAAAGCGCGTACTCAAAGATGGCCTTCATTTCGCAGCGAACGGGAGCGCTTTTGGATACTGGCATTGAGATTTCGGGAAGCTTGTCGTCATCATAATGGTGTTTATGGCTTTAGTACATAAAAGTCTGACAAACGCAAGTCAATAAAGCTGTTCGTCGTATTGTCTCGAGGGTAGCATCCATACTCCACTGAAACGAAAATATTTGTATCGCTTAGAAGAGCACCAGTAGGTAAGGGATTTTGTGCTCACTGTAACTCTGACGGACGCCGCAGACTAAAAACCAGATGAAAGTGCTATGATTCAGCCTCGGCAAGTGAACTCCCTGGTGGTCCTCAACACTCAAGTCCTCGACATTTTTCTTTCGTTGTTTCTTTCTTTGCACAGGTAAACAGCACATTTCTTCTTCTTTGTTTGCATTATCGGGTAGAGCAGAATGCCAGCTTTGAATGCGACTCTCATCTTGGTTTCTTTGTCCCTGCCGCTCCTCGTGAAGGCAACGAACTCAGCAGGCGCCAAGGCCAGGAAACCAGTATACACTGGGCTACTGTTTATGCTCTGACATTCTAAATGACTTTGTTTTCGAGTAGTAATTCTGGATGCTACCCACTCAGACACACTTGGAATACATTGGACCTGAGCAGTATGGAGGAATATTGACACGCTTTTTTGTGGACTTTTATGGACCTTTCTGTCTCGGCACCATAGACCTCCCTTATTTGAATGTCAGCAGACAGCAAGAAGCTCCCAGATCTCCAGATGCATTTGAGATATCCAAAAGTACTCCAGAGTGTTGTTCAGCATGGGTGGAGTAGAAAATGAAGGCTAATCATGTTTTGGGTGTACTATTCCTTTAAGACTATAAGTAAAAACAAAGGTCACAGAATAAGATCCTGGACTGTTAATAATAATAAAGTCCTATTAAGATCACACACTTGCATACATCTGCACTTAAGGTACAACGTAAACAAGCACAAAATTATCTCTACGGTTCATTAAGTTAAAAAGATGTCTGAAGGCGTAAAACGGAAACAGTTTGTTAGTCATCGACTAATGAAATGTAACAAACATTACATTGTGCAAGTATGAATATTTGTGCAGCTGTACAGACCACAAGCAGACACTGATCTAGATAAAACAGGGTGAGAATAAGAAACAGCAAATTAAACGAATTAAATGAAATCAAAGAAACTAATTCACTGGACCAGATGGAGATGATTGTTTACCATGTTTGCTTATATAATATAATATATATTAAAGTGTAGATTATATTCATGTGCAGGTTGTGCATGGTGTGTCGGTGAGGTCTGTGGTCTGTCTTCCTGTTTGTCTCTATCATTGCACTGACAGTCCAAACCAGAGCATGAGGCCATTTCCGTCAAGCAGCTTAATAAAGAAGTAGAACATGGGACCAGAAGGCTTGTTCGAAGCGTGTAAACAACCAAGAGAGAAACTGTTCTTCTTAGAAATGATGCTGAATTTAGCCCTTCCAATCCCACTGACTGGTTACTGGTGCAGCAGAAACTGACGCAGTGACATTTAATAAGAGGCCTACTTCAACTTCAAAGTTTCAACCTTTGCTTTTACTCAAATGATTTATACTTTTAAATCAGATCTTCTATTATTCTCCACGATCCTAGAGAGAAATATCAGCTGTGCCGTTGCCATCAACACCTTTGTTTATAGATAGTTGAGATCAGCCTGTTTTTCAAAGTGTAGTCCTGTTTCTCTGACTGTGACTAACTGGATGTGCCTTCATCCTCCGACATGGGAGCTGGTTGCTGAACTCGTCTGCCTGGCTGTGTTTCTGGACGGGCCGCCTTTTACAGCTGTTTTTGTATCTCTGCTTCTGTCTCCTTTGAACCCTCATATATCGGCTTGGCAGACGGCTTCTCACACTGAGCCTTGTTCTGCTGGAGGTTTCTTTCCCCTGTTAAAAGGGAGATTTTCCTCTCCACTGTCGCCATAAGCATGCTTATATGTGAGGGGATTGCATTCGAATCCTCGATGTGTAATCAACTGTTTTCCTTAGGTGAAAACTTGTATCAATTTGACTGGGCCTGTAAAAGTGTCTCTTGAGATGACATGTGCTTGTGAATTGGTGCTATAGAAATAAACTGAATGGAATTTTGGCATCAAAAAGGACAATTTTTCTGCTCTCCTCCTGAGTTTCTTTCACTGATCAGACATAATTTAGCCAAAAAGATAATAATGGGGAAAAGCTACAATGTTATGTGAGACTTGTTTTCTAATGAAGCTTTGAGCATGGTCCACCTCAAACGCTTATGGGCCGATTTATCAAGATCCACTTGCATGCAGTGACTTGCGCCGCGAAACTGGAATTTTGCGCGCAGGGGCTGAACCATGGTTTATGGGTGATTTAACAAGAGTGATTGCGTAACTGGTGGCAGGTGCAAAACTGTTGGAGACGCTCTATTTAAATGATGGTTTTAAGCATTTTGTGGTTTATGCAAAGTAGTTAGTTTGCTAAACTAGTGCATAAGAAATATATATATATATATATATAGTATATATATATATATATATATATATCCTTAGGTAGATAACACTTTGGCAACCTTATTCCCTAAGGTGGTATGTGGCTGAATTTCTACTTCACTGCAGTAAAAAACAAAACAAAAAACAGGTGTTTTGTATTGGCTTGTAGAAAATGCAAATACCACATGGCTCACAAGAAGTGACTGATGAGATTACCGCGCGACAAAAGATCCCTCAGTATTGGCATGTTGCCCACAGGCGCAAGGGAGTGAGGCCGCCCTCCATTAGGCGTCAGGGCGACATGGCATTTAGAACGCCGGACAGCACTTCTGAAAAGCTAGATTGGGAGATCCAATGTTGCAAGGAGTTTTGTGATTCGGTAATAAGTGGGTCCCTCCTTGTGGTTGGCTCCAAATCCATTCGAAAGTTCCCCAACAGCTCCAAAATGTCAATGCTGGATAAACGTATATGTTTGGATGATCGCTTTCCTCGTCATCTAAAAAATATTCAACGGAGTGAAAAATGCGCTCTCTGGGCGCCTCTTTGCTTCATTTCGATGTCTCCCTCTTAAGCACAATAACCACTGCCATGTGTGCTAATTACGCATACGACCATTTGCACCTTCTTTGAAACGTGTTAAATATAGAGTCAGATAATCGCTAGCAAAATTGCTTTCAGGTTAATAAATCACTTTGCGATTCTGCAATTAATATATTTACATGTTCTCTCCCACAAGATGCACCTATTTAGCACGCTTTAAAGACCAAATCATTTTAGCACGCTGTTGATAGTTTAGTTTGTACATTTTTAGCTAAAGTAGTGAAATAGCTCACGCTTACGCTAAACCTTGATAGATCCGCCCTAAGTCTGAGAAAAGCAAGGACTGTTGATGCAGTGATTTTATTTAACAGTTTGTCACCTTTCTCATATTAAGACCAGTAAATCCTATTTTAAGCTATTTGTGTTAAAAACAAATAGGACATCTGTGTTTATTTAATGTCCTTTACTCTAAGGTGACTTAATCGTATTTCTTTACTAACAGTTTTCAGGTTCATCCCTGCAGGAAGGACCTCCAGAGAATCTGATCTAGGAAAAGCATATAATTCACAGCTAGTGAAGACATTTAAATTATAACTTTATTTTACAAATGGAACATTATCTGTGTTCTGTAATGTTGGTTACCCACAGCTGGTCCCTGCTCTTAGAGAGACTTGGTTTCATCCACCAGTCCAGGTTGTGCCACATACCTTTTGATTCACTGCCTGTTTTCCTCCCATTCACACATAAAGATGAATAATATGTGGTGAGAAACCTCATCCTTGCTGCTCTGGGAACCTGGTTGTTGTGGTTTGTGGTTATCCTGAAAACCACCAGGCACATACCAAAGGTAGAATATTTAATAGAGCATTTCAGGAGGAGATATAAAGCCGATGAAACCACTAAGGGACTCCAAGAAATCCCACTTTTTTCTAACAATATCCCAATGTTGTTAGACACATACATTACATGGGTCACATAGCCCAGAGTCAAATTTTTGGTTGGAAATTGCTTTAGATCAATAGTGATAAATTCAGTGATGAAACTGATCACTTGAGTAATTTAGTTCACAGATGTTAGGAACTCTCTTTAATTCCTGATTTCCTGTTCAATATGAAGACTAAAACCATTTACCAAGGTGAGTGATTTAGCTCTGATCTGAAGAAGAGGCAGAATGCAGCAATCTTACCAGCAGATTAGGTTCATGGACCCATTTGAGATAAAAAGACCTTCATCTAAATGTTTTACAGGCAAAGATCTGTATGACCCAAATTTCTAGGTTTTATTTCTTTATCTAACAAAACAAATTACTTATTGGTGAGCAACTGATGTTAAAGGTGTTAAATATTATTAATTTCTTTCTCTATTAGAAGGAAAAACATTTTGCAGTGCAGAGTATGTTCAGGAATCTAAAACTTAAATTTTAAAATCTTCAATATTTTCTCAACATTTTAACAATCTTGCGTTTTCAGCTGTTTTGTTGGTCTTTTTGCTTAAAAAGACATCAATGGCTAGGGTTGGTGTTTAGATAATAAATAAAATGGTTAACACAGTAAGGCGGGTCACTGGTTATTTTACACACACACATACACAAAAAACTGGCAGTTGTGATTGCCACAGAAATGTCCCTTCTTTGGGCTGCCATTATTAGGGTGGAGGGGTTCAAGTATCCCAATGACCCTAAGAGCTATGCTGTCAGGGGCCACACAAGACAGACAGGTCCCAGGTGGGGGACCAGACAAAGAGCAGCCCAAAGACCCTTTATGATGAATACAATAAAAGAATGTAGTGTTCCCTCGCCTGGACACAGGGGCCCCAAAGTGGCCTTGAATGCAAGGCACACTGGCATGCGCATGATTACCCCTTCTCTAGGCTTTATTTCAATGATCGACTTTGTTGTTGTTTCATCTGACCTTCAGCTGCAGGTCTTTGCACCCTCGGGTGAAGAGAGGGGCGGAGCTCTCCATGGACCACTCCCTGATGGTGAGCTGGCTCCAATGGTGGGGGAGGATGCTGGTCAGACCTGATAGGCCCAAATGTATTTTGAAGGTTTGCTGGGAACGTCTGGCAGAGTCCCCCATGAGATGGAGCTCTAACTCCCACCTCGGGGAGAGATTTGAACACGTTTCAAGGGAGGTGGGGAACACTGAGTCCGAGAGGACCGTATTCCACGCTTATTTTGTTGAGGTGGCTAGTCAGAGCTGTGGCCACGAGGTTATCAGTACATGTCACAGCGGCAACACTCAAACACTAGCGTTGAGGGAAGCTGTCAAGCTGAAGAAGGAGTCCTACCAGGCTTTATTGGCCTGTGGGACTCCGCAAGCAGCCTATGTGTACCAGCAGTCAAAGCAGCAGGTGGCTTGGCTGGTCACTGAGGTAAAAACTTGGGTGTTCAGAGAGGCCTGGCTAAATTTCATATGGCTTTAAAGTGATTCTGGTCACTGTCGGATCTCGGGAGGGGAAACAGTGCAGTACCAACACTGTTTATAGTAGGGGTGGGGTGCTGCTGATCTCAACCTGGGACGTTTTTGTGTTGGTGGGCAGAATACTACGAAGACCTCCTTAATCCCACCAACACATCTTGTATTGAGGAAGCAGAACTTGTGGACTCCCGGCATGGTGAGGTCTTTGAGTTGTTAAAATCTCCTCCACCCCCAAGGCCTTGAACCCTATTCAAGGGTTCTGCAAAGGAGGGTTCCATCGGATAGTCGAAACAGGAGGAGCAGTTTGGTATTTTTACTCACCGTGGATCCTGGAGGATGCAAGGGAGTTTGCCCAAACAGTCTACATGTGTTTTGTGGATATGGAGAAGACATTTGACCATGTCCCCAAGGGAGACGCTGTACTGGTCCATTGTAGTAAAGAGAGACCTAAGCCAAAAGGCAAAGTTCTCAACTTAACGGTTGATCTACGTTCCTAACCTCATCTATGGTCAGCAACTTTGGGCAATGGTCAGAAAAAAAGCGATCCTGTATACAAGCGGCCGATTTCTCCGAAATGTGTCTGGGCTCTACCTTAGAGATAGGCTGAGGAGCTCAGTCATCCGGGGAGGTCTCCATGTAGAGCCGCTGCTCCTCCACATTGAGATTAGGCAGCTGAGGTGGCTCGGGCAGCTGGTTAGGATGCCTCCTGGACGCCTTGCTGGTGAGGTGGTCCAGGCATGTCCTACCGGGAAGAGACCAAGAGGGAGACCCAGGACATGCTGGAGGGACTAGGTTTCTTGGCTGCCCTAGGAACACCTTGGGATTCCACCCGGAGGAGCTGGCCCAAGTGGCTGGGTAGAACATCTGGACCTCCCTACTGAAGCTGCTACCCCCAGGACCCGACCCCGGATAAGTGGAAGACGATAAATAGATGGATAAATGGCTAACACAGTAGTTTCCTCTACATAGACATTAAATTCAGACTTAATTGATTACTTTTAGCCTTCATTATTGATATTGATGGATTTCTTTCCACTAATCTTTGCCATAGTGTGATTTCCCCACATTACCACATATTTCAGCTTAAAATGTTTACTTTTAAAAGTTGTCTGTAAAAAAAAAGAAATCACCTCTTTTTCAGGAGCATAGTAAATCACTCTACATCCTATATAATCTCATCTCTTCATCTTTCTCCTTCTGTTTCTGTCTTTCTTTTGTCTTCTTGGTGTTTCTCTCCAATTTTTAGTGAAATGGCTTCATTTTCAGATGCAGCTGAAACAGAAACAAACCACCAGTCAGATTAATGACAGCTAATCTAATGCTGCACACAAACTGCTACAACACTGTGGAGGGTGAAGTGCTGTTTCAATACCTTTTGTGTCTCTCTGAGCTTCAGACTGTAAGCAGTAGAGCAGGAGGAAGGCCGTGAAGAGGGTGAGGAGACAGGCATCTCAGAGCATAGATGACAAGTTTGTGCAAGGTAGCTCCTGAAACATCTCATCAGAAATAGAAGATCAGAAATTAGGAAGTAAGTTCATGTTATTCTCTCAAAAAGTCCAACCATTGCTGGCCATTTTGTCCCATTGGGTGTTTTCTCCAAACTTAACTTTATTGGATACAAAAAGGCAAATAGATGTTTTATACTGACGAGTTTTCAATTCACACTAGGGTGAGCATATTTTATAAAAATGTATAAATGTGAGGAATCTAGGATGTTTATGCGGGAAAATTGGGACAGATGCTGATTTTTCAGCTGTGCATTTCTTCTGCGACTTGCTTTTACTGTGTAGCTTTACATCACACGAACCTCACATCAAAATGAACATAATAGAAGGAAACTTTACAAAAGCCCTCCTAGAATCACCTCTTAGTGTCTCAGCCAGTTATAAACCGTTCCATGGTCTTTATTGTGGCTGTGATCTCTTTTCTTTAAACCTAGTTTCCATCATATTTGGTATTAAAATAATAAGCAACTCAGTGGCTGCGTAGTGGATTGCACTGCGGCCTTGCAGAAAGAAGGTTCTGGGTTTGATTCAAGACCCGGAGTCTCTCTCCATGGAGATTGCATGTTCTACCTGAGCATGCAGGGATTCTCTCCGGGTACTCCAGCTTCCTCCGACAGTCCAAAAAAATGACTGTTAGGTTAATTGGATTCTCTAAATTCTCCTTAAGTGTGCGTGAATGCTTGTCCTGTTTGTCTCTGTATTGCCCTGTGATGGACTGGCAACCTGTTCAGGGTTGTTAGGTTCAAAAATGTAGGTTCGTAAAAGAGGAACTGAGTCTACACAGAGGGGGGATTTTTTACAGCTTCTGCAGAAGGAGATAAGTACATTCAGCTCACTACTCTCTGACGGACTTCCTCTGCAGAGCCTTTTTATTAGCAGATCATAACGCATGGGGTGGGTTACAAAATAGAATGTTCTTCTGACAAGGCAATTGATCAGGTCATAGGACTAAATGCTCCTCTGACTGAATCACAGAACAGAGTGGTCTTCTGATAACTGTGATTAGCCTTGACCAAACATCAGCAATTTTCTACCACCGTTGCATGACAGTTTGCAGTAAACAGAGTGAAGCATCATTTCATATGTACACACATTAACTTTATAATCATCATTGAATAAACCTAACAAGGGTGGACCCCGCCTCTAGCTCGAAGACAGCAGGAGATAGGTACCAGCTGCCCTTCCGACCCCACTTGGGATTAACATGATGGAAAATAGATGGATGTATGGATGGATGTTATAAGACCATTTTGTGAAGCTTGTTTCATTTCTTGAAAAGCAGAATCATACCTCCAAACTTACACAAGGATTTTTCATACTCGCTTTAGATACAGGTCATTTAAAGCAAGATGTATTAAAATGGGATGATGTGTCAAAAATAAATGCATCTCATTTTTTATTCTATGAGGGGATTAAATAATGTGACAAATGATGTATAATCTTCCAGGCCAATTGGTCTGCTTCTGAGCAACAGTCAGTCATAGAACATGTAATGTTAAAATAAAGATAAATTATGTTTAATAAAATTGCAGCATTTTTATAGTTATAAATTACATATAGAAAAACTTACAAAAAAAAATTACTGTAACAGAGGATAAGTATACGGGCACTACAAGACATAATGGCAATAAAGAGGATCCAGGAGGCAAATTGATAATTGATAAAGAAATCACCCAGAAGGTTTAAATTGATAACAGATTGGATTTTCCAAATATAAAAAAACATGAAACTCTTGTTAACATGGTGTAAATAAGCAAAGGTGTCAAAAGTATTAATGTTTATTACTCAAGTAGATGTATAAATCCTACTGTTTAAAATTTTTTTTATAGAAGATGAAGGATCAACTCAAGCTTTTTACTCAAGTAAAAGTGTAAAAGTCTCATGGTTCTCCCCTTTTGGGACTCTGAGTTTTTAATTTTCAGTTATTAATTATTCTGTTTTGTTGACCTTTGGTTTATTTTCCATGATATTGAAGCAGTTTTGATACAGGATAAAACAATAGACAAAAAGTATTTTGATTTTATTTTTTAAATATCAACAGATCATAACAAAATGAGCTTAAATGAAACAAACTAAAGGGTACATTTTTAAAAATGTAAGTAGTAGAAAGTAGAGATAATTGAAAAATAATGTGAGGAGTAATAATTACTCCAGTAAAGTATAGATAGCCAAAATTTCTACTTAAGTTGGGCAATAAATCATTTGTACTTTTTTACTTGACACCTGTGAAAGAAAGTTCATCTATTAATTAACGTTAAGCTGCAATATCTGCAGCAGCTCTAGGTGCACCTGCAGCTCGTTGGTTCCATTACTGGAAGAGTATTTGAGCAGTGGGCTGTAACTACCTCGACGCCAGTATTTTGGCAGTTTTGGGTACTCTAACCAAGCTGAGATTTGCAGAGTCCAACCTAGCTTTGTTTCTCTGAGTATAATGTGTTTTTGTCTTTGTTCTTTTGACAGGAAGTTTTCCTGTGAAAACGGAATGCCTGGACCTTCTCCCCCCGGAAGGAATTACTGAGAATGCACTGAGAAGGGAAAAAAAATCATCCACATGATCCGTCATAAGTTCCCATCGGAAATCCAAGTGACAGTCCGCTCCATTACTCCTCTGGGTCCAATGAATGTATACCTGTCCGCTCTCCAACGAGTTCCCGCCTTCTCTGGATAACCCCCACACTGACTGGATTAAAGGATTGACAAGAGCCCCCTCAAACAACGTGAATCCCTCTCCAGCATTATTCAAGCCGCAGTCAAATTTCCTACGGTCCCTGAACTAATCTCTGTGATCTCCCCTTCAGACTTTTCAGTTCTGGTTCACCAGTCCACTGAGTTCCAGATCCTACCTCTGTTCACATTACATCAAATAAACCTGTTAAACTTTTCCCTGTGTTCTCTGAGTGGTTTCTCTGCATGTGGGTCAGATTCCTTAAACCGATCATGACAGCATGTTCCAGATCATTAAACAAATGTAAGTAAAAGACAAAGAAAACCACAGTAAACAGGAAGTGTTGAAAAAAAAAGTCCAAACCTAAATTAAACTGTGTGAAAAAGTTATTTCCTCCTAAAGCTTGTATACTTTCTTGCCAACCTTAACAGCAACAACTGGAGTAAAGCATTTGTTAAAAAGGGTGATGGGCGCTCTGAAGAACTGTGGCCCATCTGTCTTTGCAGCATTATAGTAATTCAGCGAGATCAAGAATTTGAAAATACAATCATATCATGGCACATGCATTACAAAATGATTTATCCCAATACACTAACAAAGATGATATATTGAGACTTTTATGATAACATAGCTCTGGGAAACCTTAGAAGATCATGTTGTTTCTCTGCTGCAGCTGGAGAAGAGCAGCTGAATAGTAGGTTCTTGGTAGGTACTAGTAGTGCTGTGCTGCCGACTAGTAGCTGGAGGTTAAAGAGGTATATAAAAGCAAGACAATAATAATAAAAGTTTGCCTTTAAATATTATGTTACATTTAAAATCCATTCGGATGGAAGTTAGGTGCACGCATGGCCCATGTACCATGGCCTTAAGGGCTGATTATCCTCACGCAGCAGTGTGTCGCAGTGAGCTGCTCGCAGATATTTTTGACTTATGCCCAACATTGATAAGCCTGACTCCGCCAGATGGAATTTCTCCGCATATCCATCTGGAAACCTTCCGTTTAAGTAATTTTGGGAAGGGGCGAAAATACTGGTTAGCTGATTGGCCTATGCTGGTGATAGACGGGCCAAATAAACCAATCAGATCAACGTAAGCATATGACGCACTAACAGAGCTTAATTTAATGCAAAACACAACCACAAGCCAGGCTACTCTTGCCGAAACCAGTCGGGAGAAGAGCAAAAACATCTTTCCTCTGAGAAAAGCCTCCAGAGCAGTGTTTTGCTCTTCTTTCAGTGAAGAAATACTCTGTAATTCGATAAAACTTGCTCGAGCAGCCACGCTAACGCTAGTTTCATCGGGCTGAAGCCGCCATGTTCTTTAGACTGAACTGTCGCGCTTCTCGCTGAGGTCACACCTCAACCCGCCTCAAAGCCAACGCTGATTGGACGTTTGTTTGGTGAACAGCTCCAAATTTCTTTTTAACGGAGAGTCTCCAGACTGATTAGCGAAAGTGAAACCTTGAAAGCGGTAGATCAGGATGGTCTCACAAGGCTACAATCTTGAAACATGATCTGTGCTATGTTATTCCACGCCAAAATGCAAGAGAGGCAATCAGGAACTAGCTGTGGGTCTATGGTCCATTTCAGTTGTTTTTTCCACAATGGCGGTCATACAAACAAAATGAGCCATTAAGGTACCAAACAGGAAATACGGATAGTGTAGAGCGGATGTAGATTTGACCAATCAGAGGCCTCCTGTCTGCAGTCACCAACAATTTTGGAGAGGAGGAGCAGAGTGTCTGCAGAAGAGGCGGGGGAACATTTGCATTCACTGCAACACACGCAGACGACCTGGTTTCTGAGTATAAATTAGCCTTAAGTCCTTGACGTGGCCGACCCGGGTTTGAATCTCTGTGCTCCTTTGCCGCATGTCTCTTCCCCTATCTCGTAACCCCATTCCTGTCAGCCGACTGAACTAAAAACAAGTCACCAGTGCTGCACAAACCTAAAAAAATCCATTCATGTATATTTAGAATCAATAAAAATATTCTGTAGCATATATTCTATATATATTGTTATATCTGATGGAATCAACTGGAGCAGAGCTATAGGAGTCTAACTAACTATAGTTAGTTATCCCTTTCCGTTTAGAACGACAGCTAATTTTTCTCATTGTTACCTCTATAAGACAAAGTTTTAAGAAGCAACTGCGATTTCCCTGATCTTTTGTGTCATTTCAAAGCACATATTTTGTTCTGAGTCAGAGCTGATGGCAGAGCATTGCCTTTTGTCATGACCCACCATAAACTGGTTTCAATCCAGTGCAAAGATACAGTCAGAGGGAGGTGTAGTTAAGGGGGGTTTCCATTGCCTTCTGCTACACCTTTACCAGAGAATGCAAAGTGATGGTCTGTTGCGCTAATCAAATTTGCTATATACCCTGTAGCCTTGCTGAACGAACCTCTGCCCACAAATATATCTTTATATTTCTCATTTGTGCCCATCTGGTTCCGTGGCCGTGCCTGCTCTTCTCCCTAAAAGGCCCAACAGCCGTACCTGCAAATGCCTGCAGTCTGTCAAGCTCCTGAAGTTCGCAGACGACACCACTCTCATCGGACTGATCTCCGATGGTGACGAGTCCGCCTACAGGTGGGAGGCTGACCATCTGGTGACCTGGTGCAGGGAGAACAACCTGGAGCTCAACGCTCTAAAAACAGTGGAGTTGGTTGTAGACTTTAGAAAGAGCGCAGCCCCAGCTACCCCCATCACCCTCTGTGACTCCACCATTGACACTGTGGAGTCTCTTCCGCCTCTGGGGAACCATCATCTCCCAGGACCCAAAGTGAGCTGAACACCCCTCATCAAGAAAAGCCTCCTCCAGCAGTGAGGGAGCACGCAGTTGGAAGAAATCCTGCCTAGACACAATGATGGTGCAGTTCTACCTCCATCATTGGTCCATCCTCACTTCCCTCCATCACCATCTGCGCCTGGTGCCACCTCCCCGCCATATGACAAATAAGAGTACTGCAGCGCATGTCATCCGGTCTGCAGAGAAGGTGATTGGCTGCAACCTCCCATCTTCCAGGAGCTGCACGCCTCCAGTCCTGAGGCATGCAGGTAAAGATGGTGGCTGATCCTCAGCACCCCAGTCACAAACTATTTCAGTCACACCCTCTGGCAGGAGGCCGCGGTCCATCAGACCAGAACCGCCACAAAAACAGTTTTTTTTCATCTGCTATCGGCATTATCAACAACAAGGCCAAGACCGCTCACGTGACACTGAACAATGTTTCTCTCCCCCATTCAGGATTTCTGCGTTACATTAACGCATAGTCTACTGTTTGTATATAGCTTCTGTGTATATATATATATATATATATATATATATATTTTATATATATTCTATCTTATTTTGCTATTTTGTTTTGTTTTTTGTCTGCACCAACAACACCAAGTCAAATTCCTTGTAAGTGCAAACCTACTTGGCAATAAACTTGATTCTGATTCTGATCTCTGCTTTCATATGCATCAGAAACACTTCTCTGTTTTACTAAAACTGTTACCAGCTTGTCTGACCTTTAAACTTACATCCAATATAAGACTAAAAGTAAATTTAACACCATTTCACAGGGACACATTTTTAAACATCTATGAAGATTCTAAAGAAAATAATCCAATCAAAACTACACTGGATGTTGTTACTCCTTAAGTTTGGTTACTCAGATGAAAGTTTAAGTAGAAGCCCTAGAAATGAGCCCAAAGTTCACTTTTCACACAATGATACTCTGCGTGACAACCATATATTTTCACACTTCTAACCCACCTACCAACGACTTTGTTTTTCTGCACTCTTCTAAAAAAAACATGATTTGACAACTTTTAACCATTGAGAAGGACGTAAGAAGCACAAAGGCTGAAAAGAGAGGAAATGTCTGCTAAACAAGTTCTCTTTAAATTTATTGTCAGATCCTCAGAATAAGTCCTGTTAGATTTCAAACCAGAAGCCTCCTATTTGCAGCACAGTTAGCTTTGTTTATACTAAACAAAGTATTAGCAACTAGGAAGTAAGGGCTTAAAAACTATAGCCGTAGTGTGGTGAAAACCAGGTAAAACAGGCAAAGTTCATGAGAGAAATTGACCTATATATGAAACAGGGCAAAAAGCAGGAAATAAATAAATGATCACATTTTCATGTCTTGCTTTACTAAATCAACTGAGCTCCAAGATAATAGAGATAAAAACTAAATAAATTGGAAAACCACCAAATCCAGAGATCAAGCTGCAAACAGCTTATTATGAGGTTATGCAGGGATGTCAATACTGAGGAAGATTATCATGTTGTCATGGTGATTACAAAAAAACAATAAAACTTAGATTATATTATTCATTGGCTTTTGTCAAGAAAATAAAAGGCAACAATAATTCATAATAATGAAAATAAAATGCTAACATTTTGCTGAACATGATGGCAGACGTGCTGCTTATGGATCCACCAGCTGCAGAAGAACGATCCAACATTTTTATTGACCTTTTATGAACCTTAAACATGGGAAACAAACAATGAAAATGTGTTTAAAGACATTATTTTAAAAAATACTGACCTCTTGGTTTGTTGCACTCATTGCCTCGTAACAAGAAAGTCCTGTTTGGATCACTGACCCTGCAAAGAGTTTACATGTTCTCTCTGTGAAGGTGTGGGTTTTCTCTACCCAGCTTCCTCCTTAAATCCAGAAACCTGACAGGTGGTTAAACTGGTGTCTCTAAACTACCTATAGAGGTGTGTGCATGGTTATAAGGCTGTTTATTTTTCCTCTGATGGACTGACAAACTGTCCAGAGAGGAAAGAGACTCTTGTGTCCTTGAGGGACGAGTGCTAGAAGAATAAATGAAGGAACTTGTAGATCAGTTTTAATTTTTTAGGGAAAACATCATCGTGTCACGTTTATAATAGTCAATCAAAGGAAACAGGAAGTCTTGCTGTGCTGCAGTTGTCTATAAATACACTATATTGCCAAAAGTATTTGCTCACCCATCCAAACCAATCACTTCCATGGCCACAGGTGTATAAATTCAAGCACCTAGGCATGCAGACTGTTTTTACAAACATTTGTGAAAGAATGGGTCGCTCTCAGGAGCTCAGTGAATTCCAGCGTGGAACTGTGATAGGATGCCACCTGTGCAACAAATCCAGTCGTGAAATTTCCTCGCTCCTAAATATTCCACAGTCAACTGTCAGCTGTATTATAAGAAAATGGAAGTGTTTGGGAACGACAGCAACTCAGCCACGAAGTGGTAGGCCACGTAAACTGACGGAGCGGGGTCAGCGGATGCTGACGCGCATAGTGCGAAGAGGTCGCCAACTTTCTGCAGAGTCAATCACTACAGACCTCCAAACTTCATGTGGCCTTCAGATTAGCTCAAGAACAGTGCGCAGAGAGCTTCATGGAATGGGTTTCCATGGTCGAGCAGCTGCATCCAAGCCATACATCACCAAGTGCAATGCAAAGCGTCGGATGCGGTGGTGTAAAGCACGCCGCCACTGGACTCTAGAGCAGTGGAGACGCGTTCTCTGGAGTGACGAATCGCGCTTCTCCATCTGGCAATCTGATGGACGGGTCTGGGTTTGGCGGTTGCCAGGAGAACGGTACTTGTCTGACTGCATTGTGCCAAGTGTAAAGTTTGGTGGAGGGGGGATTATGGTGTGGGGTTGTTTTTCAGGAGCTGGGCTTGGCCCCTTAGTTCCAGTGAAAGGAACTCTGAATGCTTCAGCATACCAAGACATTTTGGACAATTCCATGCTCCCAACTTTGTGGGAACAGTTTGGAGCTGGCCCCTTCCTCTTCCAACATGACTGTGCACCAGTGCACAAAGCAAGGTCCATAAAGACATGGATGACAGAGTCTGGTGTGGATGAACTTGACTGGCCTGCACAGAGTCCTGACCTCAACCCGATAGAACACCTTTGGGATGAATTAGAGCGGAGACTGAGAGCCAGGCCTTCTCGTCCAACATCAGTGTGCGACCTCACAAATGCGCTTCTGGAAGAATGGTCAAAAATTCCCATAAACACACTCCTAAACCTTGTGGACAGCCTTCCCAGAAGAGTTGAAGCTGTTCTAGCTGCAAAGGGTGGACCGACGTCATATTGAACCCTATGGATTAGGAACGGGATGTCACTTAAGCTCATATGTGAGTCAAGGCAGGTGAGCAAATACTTTTGGCAATATAGTGTAGCTTTTAATTCTTAGAGTTTTTTGTTAACTTTCAGTTATTTTACTGTTTGCATGTGCAAAACTAAACCCAAAAACAGATTTCACTTTTTTGTCTTGAAGTGTCTTTTCTTTTTCGCTTCCTCTGTCTCTAGTGTTTCTTTCCATACGGATCTGAGATGCCATTTTATGAAAGTAAAAGAAGAGGGAATCTTAGCAGCAGTTTCTGTGACCAAGCTTGCTATCCGCTTCACTGTTTGAAAGTGGAAAGGAAACAGAATCTGTGGGTTCAGACTGAAAAAAAAAAGCCTGTTTCTCTTTCTGTTGTGTGTGGGACGGTGTCAGAGGAAGGTAGGTGGTACTTAGAGCAGCAGCGAGCGACGGATATCAGTCTTCAGTAATGAATCGATGTGGAACCATGAAGCTCCTCCTGAGATGTCTGCTCCTCAGCTCTCTCTGTAATCTATCCTCCTGGAGTAAGTAGAAACAGAACTTATTTAGTTCCACTTTGAAGCATAGCCATGTAAGCTAAAGACAAGACCAAATATTAATACTGTTATAAACAACGGCAGACGTTGAGTTTTTCAACTGGTCTGAGGTATTTATTATTAGCATTCAATGTTTTGGTTTCATTGTTTTAACCGCTAACGTTTTTTTTTTCTTTCATTTGTAATACCTTTTTACATGATGCATTATAAATATGTGTAGGGTCTCTCATGATGACATTCATGCTATGACTAGCACAGCATATTTTTTTATCACCTGTACTAAAACTTCATTAGTGAATTAAAATATAATCTGTCGCTCAGTGGATTAATGTAATTTCAAAGAAAAGCAGCATCGGTTTCTATGAACATTACGTGTTGAATGATCTAACATGAAGCTCCATCATGTTTGTTCAGGTGTTTCTTCAGACGCTCTTGTTGTTACTCAGAGTCCTGATGTTTCATATCAAGAAGGACAGACTGGGAACATCTCCTGCTGCTGGAAGGGGGAATATGAAAGAGTTGGCATTCAATGGCTGAAAAAAGAAATTACAATAAAAAATGAGACTGTCATAAATCAGTCTACAGGCTCTCAGAGTGAGCAGACCTGTTCATTTCTGCCTTTTGAAAAAATCACAAGCACACATTCAGGGAGATACGTCTGCAAGGTTTTAGTGGAGATACCAGTTTTAATTGAAGTTGAAGGAAATGGAACAACCATCACAGTTACACCCAGAGGGATCCCAGATAACAGCACAACAGGTAAATAAAAATGCATCTGCTTCACATTTTATAGCTTCCTACTTAAAATTAATTCATAAAATGTTTGTAATATTATTATCAAAACTCTGTTGTGTAAAATACAACATACTAAATTAAGAAAAGAAAAAACATTCATATAGTAAAAAATATATGCATATCTGGTTTCCTAGCTCCAAATAATCCATCAAACAACCCTGCAGCTCTGCAGTTTCCCCTGATTATTGCTGGTGGTGTCCTGGTCCCAGTCTTCCTCATTGCTCTCATCTGTTTCTGCTCTCTGCGAAAGAAAAAAGGTAAGAAAACAACTAAGCATTTCTGAATCAGAGATGAACTGTTGCCTCAAAGAAAAATATAATCTTCTAGATTTATTTAACTTAAAAACTGTTTATTTGTCTCAAATGTCCATAATTTAAAATCGATATTTAATTAATTCCATGAGATTAACTAAATTAACTAAACAATACAAAAAAAGTTTATTGTTTTTTTTTTTTAGTTAATAAAAGTTCAAAAAGCTTTAACATGATGCTATTGAATTTATATCTTTACTAATATTTCATTTGATGTGAATGCCACTGGGAATCTGTATCAAAACCTTCAGAAAATGCTGATTCAGGTTCTTGAGTTTTCTGCGGTTATAACCAGTTTCTCTAAAGTGCCGCCTTAGCCTTCTTTGTCCAGAAAATGTCGTAAATGTCCCAAAAGGCAGATTGCACAACTGATTAACAAATGACTACAAACAATCTAGAAATGTA
>JAGKQL010000069.1:1220310-1238472 GCA_018398635.1 Cyprinodon brontotheroides | reverse complement strand
ACTCATCTGCTTAACGTGTTTTACTCCATTTAAGAAGTTACTACTTCCATTTATTTTCATAATTTCTTTCAGATGGAAAGTATTCCTTTGTTGGTGCTTTGTGCCTTCTTTGTGTGCATGCTCTGCTTTTCAAATCCTCAGCTGCTTGTGACACTGACTCTGGTTTCGTTGGAACTTTCTTCCTCTTAAAGGGAAGTTTTCCTCTCGACTGTCACTGCTGCAAGGTCAACAGCATAATGCAAACTATTGTCCGCTGATGTGATATGTTCAACCTTACAAAGTGAATTATATGAGCACATTTGCTATAAATCCTAACCACACACTTCTTTAGATTAATCAACTATGATTAGATCCACACAGAGTTGAACACGTGCGTAACAAATATAAAAAAGGCATTATCAGTGGGACCCTGATTCGATGAGTCACCATGACAACAGGCAACAGGAAGTGCCTATTTCACCCTACTGGCACTAGGCTAGCTATAGCTGCAAAGGAGGGGAAGATGGTGAAGGAGATGTTCAGCTGCTCAAGTTAATGCGTGCGCTTATTTACAGTCGGGAATGGCAGGCCATTTTCACATTTATTTGAAGCTCTTTCCTTTGTTGTTTCATTTTCAGAACAATAAAATAGGATTCTTGTATCTCTAAATCACATTTTGAGTCGGAATTGTAATAATAGATTTTCTAAATTGTATTTCGCAACAGAAACTAAATTTCACAAAGTAAAACAAAATTGTGCTAGTAAAAATTTGATTTTATATATCTAGAAAGTTTCGCACATTTTAAGCGGCCCTTTGGATAACTATCAGAATTGCTGAATATATATTTATGATATCTGAAATGTTGCTTTCTGATCAAAATGATACAAGTTATGACCAGCTACAATAGGAATATGGAGATCTGAATGTTAGGTTTCTGTTTGTTGGGTTTGTTTTTGTGTTTTGTTTCCACCTCCGGATGGTGCTCTTTCCCTCTTCTGGATTGGAGGCCGGTTTCCGGGTTTTTCCTCCTCACCTGCGGCTTGTTGGGTCATTACCAGAGGAGTATAAGAGCTACGGACTGTCACCATCTCAACGCCAGAGTGTTTGCCAGTATTGGGAAACCCTCCTGATCCGCTGGATAAGCCTGGTTCTTCTCCTCCCTTGGAAGGAAAAACTTTTGTCTCTCTGAGCAAGAGAAAACCTTCATCTGAGCCGTTCAAGCCTACCTCTGGAAAACCCAGTGACAGTCCGTTCCTTTGCTCCTCTGGACCCAATTCTAGTCTGCCTGTCCGCCCTTCAACTAGTTCTGCACCTCTGGACTAATTCCCCACAAACAGGATCCAAGGATCACTGAAAAACCCCCAAACAGTTTCCGGTTCCGGTTCACCAGACCGCTGGGTTCCCCGCTGAGAAATACCTGCTTTCTATCTCTCTCTCTATGCATTGTAACCCTCACCAGTAAACCTGTTGATTTTAACTAGCTCTCTGAGTGTGTTTCCTGCATGTGGGTTCGAGTACTCAGACCCATGATGACACTGAAATTAATTTCTAAACATCCAGAATGTTTCATCTAGATGTGAAGAATTTAAAAAGATCATTTTGAAAAAGAAAAATATTTTTTTGGATATCAAAAATACATATTCAAACAAACTTTAAAAAAAAATCAAACGAATTGCCATCGCTGTTGTAGTCACAATAACATCACCAGAAAAACTAGTTTATAAGTGGCTGTCTGACTCTGTAGTCC
Source organism: Cyprinodon brontotheroides (assembly GCA_018398635.1). Lineage (NCBI taxonomy): Eukaryota > Metazoa > Chordata > Actinopteri > Cyprinodontiformes > Cyprinodontidae > Cyprinodon > Cyprinodon brontotheroides. Next base: position 1,236,745 of record JAGKQL010000069.1, on the reverse strand, counting down.
TTTTTTATATTGCTGTTATCACACATCAATGTTCTCCTATCGATATCAAGTTCAGTTTAAAACCTGTTAAAGAAGTCAGTGTAATGCTGCTAATGGCAGAATGGATGAGGTCATGGATGAATGTTCTGGATTGTGAAATGAAACGTTAGCGCTCATTAGGATAAATAAATATGAAACGACATGTATTCGTGGTCAGACATCCCTCGCCCTATAAATATTTAATTATCTTCCAATTAATGCTGCTAATGCTACGTTTGCATTTTTAACACCTAATGTTTGTGACAGACCTAGAGAATGATTTCCTTTTTATTAGTCGTATAAATTATGGACAAAATCTCCTAAGTAAATCAGGAACTAAAGTAAACTAATTGGCTTTAAGGTGGAAATAGAGGACACAGTTTATTAAGGAAAATCTGCTCCTTGTCATGATTGTTTTTAGAGATCCGACCCACATGCAGAGAACCACTCAGAGAACCAGGGGAAAAGTTAAGCAAGTTTATTGAGGTAATGAGAACAGGAGTTGGATCTGGAACTTGTTGACCTGGTGAACTGGAACTGGAAAGTCTGGAGGGGAGATCACAGTGATCAGTTCAGGGTACGTAGGAAAATTGACTGAATACTGTTGGAGCGGGACTCACGTTTGAGGAGGTTCATGTTTATCCTTGAATCCAGTCAGTGTGGGTTTATCCAGAGAAGAGGTAACTCGTTGGAGAGCGGACAGGTAGACATTCGTTGGATCCGGAGGAGCAATGGAGCCGGACTGTCGCTCATGGATTTCCCCGAAAGGGACTTGAACGGGGAAGAAGGCTCATGTGGATGTTTTCCCACTCTGCTCTGTGTGATCTCAGTTAATCCATTCCAGGGGAAGAGCCAGGCTAGGCATCCAGTTGCACAACTTTGAAGAGAGAAAAAACCCAAACTGGCAAACACTCTGGCGTCGGTAGTGACAGCCCACTGCTCAAATACTCCTCCAGATAATGATCCAAAACTTAGAGCCGCAGGTGTGCAGGGAGGCCAACAAGGGACGGGGAACCAACTGGTGGTGGAGAGAGAAAAAGCCACACAAACAAAGCCAACACAAACTGGATTCCTACAACACTCTCTGACCAGGTTAGCTCTAGAGAGAATGTTACTATGGAAACAGAAACAGAGGTTGAGTAAACTTTCTATATAGAAAAAGTCAGAGTTTCTCTGATTTCACGTTTAGAAAACTTAGAATTTTCAGTAAACCTGCTTATTGAAATGGACCATAGTGCAGAAAATCCACATTTGACAGATAAAAAACATGCTTTTAATAGTTCACCTCATATCACTTTTATTGTTTTATATAAAAAGGCCCTTTTGAAAGGAACTTAGAATGTAAAACATTATTTATATCACATTATGTTTTGGATTAGTGAAATCCTACTACTACAAATGCCTCCTTTGCTGTTTTTAGTCGACTCCTATTTATATTTCTCTAATCTTGCTTTGTATTTCCGTTGGGGAGTTGTCTCTGAAACTAAAGCTGCCAGTGCATTTTTGCGGCATTGCTCAAGCAGCTTCTGCAGATTATTATCTGTAAAGAACGTCAGACTGTGTGTTGCTGTGAGGTTAATCTTCTATTGTGATTGGTCTTCCTCTTTGTGTTGATGCTAAGCTTTTCTTGAAAGTTGCACTACATACCTAATGTTTGTCCTAAAGGTTTGGTAACACTTCTTGGTCCAAATTTGCAGATTTACAGATTAGACTTACTAATCACAGGACTATATTATTTGAATCCTATCCATATTTATTTGATCTAATCCATATTAAATAATCTAATATATAAATAACAAACTACATTTCCTCTGAAAAATAATTTTCCTAAGCTTGATTGATTTCTTTTTTCATATGTTTACTTTTGAAACCACTAAATGTTTGCAAATGTCCAAATATGTAGCTGGTAGTCTGGTGGGAAGCTACGACCAGAAATGCCAGGGCCAGTTTTCTGAACCCAGTCCATCCCTGACTACAGTAATCCCATCACTAGTAAATACACAATAAGAATACCATATATTTCAAATATTTCTATGGATTAATTATTTCATTAATAGATTTATATAAGGATATTATGTCAACACCTGTTAGTAGAGTCTGTTAGCTGCAGGTGAAAACGCCTAATCTCAGAATCACTCCCTGAGGCTTTGTCTTTGAGATGAAGACATAGATTTATTACTTTGTGTACATGTTTGGAATGATACATGTAATGATCGATATCAGATAGAAAGTACATTTATGTTCTTTATCCTTCATCTTCTGTGTGACCTTTCATGTAATTGGCTGTTTTTCTCTGAAATAGTAAATGGCAAATAACCTTCAAAGACTGGTCTGCTTTTTAGGCCTTTTCCCAAACAATTAGTATGATGGTTTTATTTCAATCATTTTTGCCTTCTGTAGGCCTTATTCCCCTCACTTTCTCTCACCCTGCTATAGGGGAGTTTTTCCTCTCTACTGTCGCTGCATGCATGCTTGGTGTGAGGGATTGCTGTAGATTTGACAACACAATGCAAGCCAATATCTACTGTCACCTCAAGTTCCTCCAGGAGAAACGTGTCCTGCAAATCAATGACTGGATGCAATCAGCTGGTTTCCTTAGAGGGAAACTTTTCACCAATCTAATCAGATGATTTGATTGAATTGTCTGTAAAGTGACTTAAAGGAATAGTACACCCAAAACATGATTAGCCTTCATTTTCTACTCACCCCAATGCGCACTTTCATCTGGTTTGGTCTGCCGGCTTCCGTAGCGTCGTGAACGCGCAGAGTCGCCCGCTTTCAGGAAATCCTATACACTACTGTTTATGCTCTAAAAACATTCTAAATGACTTCTGCTTGAGCAAATTCTGGATGCTACCCACTCAGGACACTTGGGGTATACATTGGACGAGCAGTATGGAGGAATATTGACACGTCGCTTTTTGTGGACTTTTTATGGACCTTTTCTGTCTCGTCACCATAGACCTCCATTGTTGAATGTCAAAGCTAGACAGCAAGCAGCTTCCCAGAGCTCCCAGATGCATTTGAGATATCAAAAAGTACTCCAGAGTGTTGTTCAGCATGGGGGTGAGTAGAAAATGAAGGCTGGATCATGTTTTGGGTGTACTATTCCTTTAAGATGACGAGTTATTAATTGCTTAGATATAAAGAGACTTACAGCTCATTTAACTTACCCATCTAGCAGTATTGTGGTAACGTCCACGTGGCTTCTGAGCTCATTTGCTCAACTTCAATTGTCTTTTTCTTGTTTTGAATCTAAGAAATGTCACAGCTAGGACCCATTTCTCAGTGCTATTGAAGAACTAATGAGATCGGGGAAGGACTTTTATAGACATTTTATAGATTTATAGATTTTTATTTAGCAGCACTCAAGATGTTCTGTGGATATTTTAGTTTTGAAAATGCATCATTTTAATGAGAAAGTTGCTGCTAAAAACTGCTTTTCAACTGCTTTAAAAACTGTCTTTCTCAAGGCAGATCTTGTCTATTTACTGTCGTGTTTTTCTATTGAACACTAAGTTTTAGCTCAGTAGCATAAAGCATGATGGCAAATTGGACATTCTAAGGAAGTATTTTGAAATTTTATCCTATGACATTTTTAAAACAGTAAGCACCGCTTATATAAACCCATAGTACTGACCTTTTGCTGTTTAAGACAACAAAGACAACTACAATGTCCTTACCGCCTCATTCATGTTGGTGAATAATCTCAGGAACTCCCCTGCAAATCTGGAGTGTAACTGAATTTAGCATCAGTGTTTTACTGTAGGCGTGTGAAAGTTCCTGTCCTAGAACATGCAATCTACATTTAAGATCACCATTAATGAGTTTTTTAGACGATAACATGACTAAGACGAGGTCAAAGAAAGAGAAATCAAAGACATATCGGTTTGGAGTACTCTAAAGGCTCAAAGCCTCACTTGGACCGTCATAGGTGCTTTTTCCACTTCCTGCCTTTGACCTATTATACTGTAGCTTAGCAACACCACACTTTCCATTCAGGGTCCTTGTTGTGAAACTTCCCCCTCATCTGTCTACATGTCTCAGCAATGTGGACTACCGCTAGTGTGATAAAGTCACACTGAAGCCACCCTGTTCACACGTTTGCCCTCGTATGAGTACATGCGTCATGTTTGTACTCATGATTCAAGAAATTAGTTGAAGCAAACTAATGCCAGCAAGTTCTCATGAGAGAGGAAGAAGATCAAATAATGTTTGCAGGGTCTATTTTATGCTGACACCACTGAAAGTTCAACTGAATCTTAAGTAAGCAGTTTCTCCTGCAGTTGCCCTGACAGGCCAGGCCATTGTCTCAATGGGCAGACTGGTAATCTGTGATACCGTGCATTTGCCCGGCGGGCCGGTCAGCGTGGAAGGGCCAAAGCTCCTACCTGTGACAGTAAATAACTACCTAAATGATGCATGCAGTATATATAGCCCTTCCTTTTAATGCTCATCCTTGTGACGGTTTCCATATGGTGTAATTTTCTTTTTCTTAAAACTGTAAAATCCTTGCAACAAACTAAATTATAATAAAACTAAAATGCTTTCTTTAAACCAAACTACGATGTTCCTCTTATATCTGGCGAATGATGGGGTGCATGATGGGGTTTTGCATCTAAAGGCTAACGTTTCCCGTCTAGCAAAGCCAGTAAAACCACATTATAGACGTCTTGGTGACGGTTGTCGTGTGATGCTTGAAGATAGATCAGTTAATCCACAATGTGTGTTGGTATTGGGGCCGGTGTAGATGGAAAAATGCCAGGGCCGTAAATCGTTCCCAGTCTGAGCCTGTCAATGGGTCTTAAGCTCAAAAAGTTTTCCATTTAGCTCAGTTTTTTATTTCAAACAAGACAAATTTTCCTCAAGATCAGTCACTGTTTTCCAAAATCACCAAGAGAAACTTCCCTCTCAGTGTGCAGCACTAAAACTTGGCTGCAAAGGTTTGACTCCTAGCCTGGTGACCTTTGCTCCATGTCTTTCCCCTTCTCTCTAATCTCATTTTCTATCTGCATAATTTCAAAAATATCAAAATAAAGGCCACTAGAGCCTAAAAATAACCTTTAAAAAAAACTAACTGTGCGTTTTCCAATTTGATCTTTCTTTAGCATGACAGCTTCACAGGTGAACCTCAGACTAATCAAGGCATTGTGCACCTTTTTCCTCTATAACACATGGGCTGATTTCAAATGGAGTAGCTCCTACCTTCTGTTCCTTCACTTTTTTTTGTGGGATAAATGAGAAGAAGACTATCATGGGTAGAAAAAGGAACAGCTCAACCGAATCCAGACAGCTTTAGCCCTTCCAAAAAAAAGGACATAGATGATGCTAGTGAAAACCAGGACTGCAGCCTTCTGAAAAAGAGCTCCAAAAAAACACACAAGTTACACGAATGAAGGGCAAAATAAGCCAAAATATGTGCAGGGATGTACATTCACATGTCGTTTCTCATCTAGGAAGCCGGGGATACTAAATAAAGCTTCAAACTCAACGCTGTTTCTGACACTTTGAATTGAAAAAGCTTCCTGGAAGCAAAACATCTTCAAACTTGGAAACAAAGTCCAATGGATTGTTTTTTTTTTACTTTTTTTGAATAATTTTGACCTGTATGACTGAGAATCTCCACCAGCAAACTCACATGTCTCACACAGAGTATAGAGGAAAATTCTACAATTAAATTTATTAAATTTCATGTGGTGAGCTGTACCAATAGCCTCAGTCCTGTAAAGCAAAGTATTGTGGGAATCCATACAGTATAAGATTCCCTATGCTAAATGCACCATAGAAAGAAGCATCTTATCTCAACTCTTTTCCTACTGTCAGCACTATTCAGACAGCACTTATCATGGTGAACAATGACAAGCACAACATTAGTCCAAATGAATTAATTAATTTTTTGGATTTAAAGCTGATTTTCGAAAATATCTATTTAGATAATAAACATAATTTTCATCAAGCCCAAATTTCAGGTTTGCATTTAAAAAATAAAAACTGTTTGGTTGAGCTCTGGTGCAGAGTTTATTTACAGTTATCAGACAAGAAACGGTGCAGAAAGAGAAGGTGGGAGCCCGTGCAGCAAAAGGTCGACAATCAAAACCAGCACGGCTGCATTGATCACTATAGCCTCATCAGCAGCGACGTCCACATCTTTACACCTAAAATATTGTTAATTAGTCTAATGTAATATTCTACTCTTACATGCATGTTTTTTATTTGCTCAAAGCAAAAGATAATCATAGAAAAAATGACGTAACAGTTTAATCTCCTTTAATTTATTTAATATACACGTTTAATGAACATGTCTTCTGAGTGGAGAAGATAGTTTGCATAAAGTTTTGAGTATTCATACATATAAAATGACTTATTTAGAAAAAGCAATGTACAATATATACAAAATGACAGGAAGGATGATGTCTTATAACTTTTTTTGGTCGGGCTGCACATGCTCGAAGTAATTCAGGGAATCATACATAGGAACTTCACACTAAAAAAAAAACAGAAATAAAATACGTCAGAACAGATTTTAAGATGATCAACAAGCAAATTTCATATAAAGAACTTTACACTCTAGAACACTCTAGATCATATCTCAGAACGTTAACATTTACTTTCCACCTCTGTGTTTCTCATACTCACCCACTGAGTTGAGCCTCTAGAAGAACTGGTGCTGTGTTTGTCCATTTCTGCTTCGATGGAGTCGGTGTGAGGAACCTCATAGATCACTCTGGCTGCTTGTCCTGAAACACAAAAACAAAAAAATACAGTTATAATTATACGGACATCCATTTATGTTTCACTTTATATTAAAAATCTACATTTTCAAAGCTCTACAATTCATTCTAAGTCTCTAGAAATGCAACCTGCAGCACAAAATGATGTTTTTCCTAAGAGGATGGATTATGTTTAAATATGTCAGAGGAGTACCACAGGGTTCAAAGCTTGTTCCCATTTCTTTTCCACTAAAATAAAATCTTCCAAAACAAAAAGACATTAAGAACCTTAATGAAAACAGTGACTATTAATGAATTCATGTCTCCGATCTAAAAAGCATCTTAGAAATTTGAGGTTTTCTCAAAAAATATATAATGCTTCATAAAAGCTGAAATTATTTTGGTACAGTAGCATCGCCTAAAGATTAGTAGATTAGCTGACTGCTAATGTTATACCAACGAAAACAGTTGCTGCAGTTTATTTGCTCTTTATAATTAAGATTAGTTTAAACTAAAAAAAGCTTGTTTGGCAAAAAAAAAAAACCAGAAATTCATCAATTTTAGGTCATTTTATTTACTAAAACTATTTTTGGTTGGTATTTAGAAAAACAGTTTTCTAAGGTTTGCCTCGGCAACGATGTGCAAACATCTAAGACTGGAATTGAAGAACAACTTTAATTTCATTAAGAGTTACCATCTTTATAAAGTTTGAACATTTTGGAGGTTGTTTTTAGACATTTTGAATTTTTATTCTCGGGGAAAAACGGGACGCTGTCATACATCTCCAATACAGTTTTAGCAGAGGAATTAAAATCATTGTTGGTCTTATTAAGGAAAGCATAACATTTGTTTATGCTGAAAGTGAATGAATGAACGGCAAAAACAATTGCAACTGCTAAATATAGATGATCAGATTATTTTTGATGATCTTATCTGCATATTTATTAAAGTTGCTATATTACTAATTAAAACTCAATGTATTTTAAAGATGTAATAAATAAAGAAGTTGTTTTCCGAGTTTGATTTCTATAGCTAAATGGATCTATGGATGTTTCCATTATATATTCCCAAGATTTATTTTCCACCATTATCAAGTTGCATAGACTTTATTATTATTTTGTAAATGCACAATAAAAATACTTTTGATCACTGCAGCACTTTAAGAAATTGAAATGTCATGAAATGAAATGAAATTTTGTTTTCTGTGTATACACTGTGTATACAAAATGACAATGAAAGTTGTCTACGGTAAGTCTAAATCGGTAAGTCTAAATCTAATTCAAGTCAGAAAGAATAAAAAAACAAGAACAGTAAAGTTATACAATAAAAATACCTTCTTAACCCATAGAACCCTACGGACCCAATCGTGCGGGTCCGAAGCTGCTATGTGACCTCGTAATTTTACCAAACCCCCAGTATTGATGTGAAAAACACATTTGGCACAGTTTGGTGACATTTTTGGATAAATGTGCCAAAAATGGCCTCCCTCCGCCTAAGAAATTTCTCACTAATACCATTCTAAAAATAAATATGATTCATCTGATTGAGTCCAAATTTGGTATATTTTTACACAACATTTAGATTTAAAAGTCTGTACTACTTTTTTGTGCTATAAATAATATTTTTGGTAGTGTTTTGCAATGTTTATTTCAAAAGAAAATTTTACGCGAGGTTCAAAAAATGCAAAAATATTTTGTATTTTGTCCCTAATATTTCAGGCAGGGTCAAAGCTACAATGGTGCTGACACCAGAAAACCATTCTATGACATCTTACCTTTACAGAGGTACCAAAAGTTTCTTCTTAAATCTAATAGCTGTGAGGCTATAAGTTACTTTTTGTGTGTTTTTGTCAGGCAGAAATTTTATTTATACCCCCTGAGGGTGTAAGAGGTTAAATGACCATCCCCCGATTATATCCTCTCTGAATGTGTAAAATTTCTACCATATATTATCAGTAATGGCAATAATTTTGCCCTTTCAACCTTTGATGGGCTGTGGGGTAACGAGTAGCCTGAGCGAAATAAATAAACTCAAAGTGTCCTACTATGACAATGAAGCTGATCCCAGTGGGAAATTAGGCCCTAACTCTGTAGGGGCAGTGATAGCCTTGATCAAGCTCAATGACCGGCGTATACCTGATAGGGAACAACCATATATCATGCATAGTGCTTTAGGTTAATAGACTATATTAATTAGGCTAAATATGCTTCCAAAATAAATAAATAAATAAAAAATTCCACCATACATTAAGTGCTGTTTAAAATGCGGTGCACCATATTAGAAATGCAAGGCTGCAGGTATTATTGTTAGTGTATAAATAGGTTTTTTTTTTCTAATTTGGTGGTTTTAGATCTGCATGGTGGTTTAGTATCTTTCTTATTGCAGCAACTATAAGGAATCAACTATAAGGTGAAAACAGTCCTCTATGTTTCTCTTTGCTTTGCACAAGCATCTAATATCTTAAGGCTAGACAGTGTGGGAAGTAATGCCCTAAACTGACTTCCGTACTCTTTCAACAGCCTTCCTGTCAGTTGAGGTGCAGCTTTGTAAACCGCACCGAGCTATGGTGAGTGATGATGCGTTCGGCTGAACGTTTATGAAAATACAGCAGCTGCTTCTTGGATATTATGAGGCTCCTTAATGACCTCAAACAGAACATTTGATGCAGTGATTTGCTTTTGTTGTTGTTGTGCATGCTAACTGATCTGTTAACTGTCCTGTGAAAAACAAAAAAACGATTTCAAAGATTTAACATCGCTGACTTCTGTGAAAACTGCAAAAAATGGAAACAAAAAAACGATTTCAAAGATTAAACATCGCTGAATCACCACCACATCCTCTACAGACTGTCACTGGACCAGTTCCTCCATTCTACTCTTAAACATTTAAGAAGTGGCCTTCATAGTATTAGAGGTTAAGAGACCAACTGATTCAGGACAAACTTTACTCACAAACTAAAATCATTTCGATTTTTTATCAACAATGTGGCTGATTGGAGCAACTGAATTAAAAAATTCTGATTGCTGATAAGTTTCAAAATGCCTTTTGACCCCCAAACTGATGGCGAGATGAAACAGGGGACCCCCTAATTATATATATTGTATGAAATTGTGTTATATCAAACTGGTCCTATAGTCACTCTATTACCTGGGATTATTAAAGTATTTCTGATAATAATATATTATAATATAATATAATATAATATAATATAATATAATATAATATAATATAATATAATATAATATAATATAAATGGTTGTACAACAAGCTTAGTCATATTTGCTTTTATATTTGGACATCTGAATATAATCTATATTTCTCTTAGGGATCAGCTGCTATTATCACACTGCAAAAACGTTCTGAAAATTAGTAAAAATGTCTTTAAACAAGTGTATTTACCTTAAATTTGAGTAGGTAAAATAAGATGATCTGCCAATGGAATGAGCATTTTTTACCCTTAAAATAAGATAAATTAGATATTATGCTCTTGAAGTAAGAGACTATAGTCTTTTTTCTTATTTTTAATGTAAATTGTCTTATTCCATTGGCAAAGAGTCTTACTTACCTGCTCAAGTCAACAAGAAATGAACTTGTTTTGAGAGAAAAATTTACTCTACTTAGATTTACATTTTTTGCAGTGCAGTGTTTCCTAGAGACCAGCTATCAAACTGATCTTTTTAAGAAATGCATTAATTAGCAGAAATTAAATTAGAAACATAAATTCCAGATAAATTACAGATATGGATTTGATGCTCAAAAAGAAATGAGGAAGATTCTTTTTAAACAAGAAAAGTTAAATTTGGTTTAATCAGGGGTTCAGGTTTTGAAGTTAATTACCAATTAGAACCGTGGTTAATAGTGGGCTCTCTCAATGTTTTGCATTATAGACCTTAAACTAACTTGCTTGTAGGAAAACAACAGCAGCCCACTTCCGCCATGTTCGTTCAAAGCAGGTCTCTATAGTGACGCACAGATCTATAGTGTACTGCATGGTTCACATATGGTTTTTCAAAAACCCAGCAAGAGGCCTCAAATCTAAGAGTTATAATGTGGAAATCAACAGGATCAAATCAACATGCTAGACATCAAATAAGGGTCAGGAAACATCTGAAATACTGAAGACATCTTTGACCCGGGACGCCATTTTGATTTTCTCCTATTTTTCAGCCCAAACTGCTACAGAAAGAAACAAAAAAAAAGCCTGAAGTTTAGAGGGGTGCTTCATTTTGTTGAACCAAACCATCGATCCATTTCAGTTTTCTACACTCTTAGTAAGAGTTACGTCACAGATTGATTTACAAAGCTAGTTTATGCTTGGTTAATTCTGCTTTAAGAACCATGTTAGGTGGAGTCAGCACTATAGAAGTGGAGGATTGACTTCAACCCTTCTAACTGACGTCTTTTCACACATGTAAAGGTGTTGTAGGTGTTTATAATGAGTTATGTAAAGGAATAAATATATGGCAGATATGTGTGTAAATGTCACGTAATTTTTGGCCTTAAATTATTTATATGAGCTATTTTTAAAAGGGTTGCAAAAAACACAAGTGGATTTCTAAACCTTAAAAAAGTTCAATAATTTGAGTTTGATTTTGAGATTAATTTTCATTACGCCACGCTGGGTCAAAGTTAAACAGACAGGTTTAAGTATTTAGCAATGCTCGTGTAAATGTGAAGGACACTTCACTGTTTTGATCACGACTACAACGTTCAGTCACAATGTTGGAATATTTAACATATATTAATACTGTATTTAAAAATCTTTGGTTTTCTGGCACTCTTCTAGAAATCCATTGATTTGGACTGATGTTGTGGCCTTTGGAAGATGCTTATTGAGGTATTTCCTTATTTATCAATCTAAAAAAACAAGTTTTGATTCCAAGATGGCTATCAAACAGTGCAGCAAAGGTTTTAAATAGCTATGGTGTTAAAATATAGGCGAAGTCAATAAGGGGGAGTGGGGGCATCCAGCAAAGGACCGGGACTCAAACCAGTAAGAGATCTGTCAAGAACTAAGGCCTCCGTACGTGGGAAGGTGATTTATCTCTGGGCACCATACTACTTCAAGATTAGTCGACAGAATAAAATGATTTAAACCATTGATGACTGTTTGAAACTCGACCGCAATAGTATTACACCTGTTTTGCACTATTCCCCCTCCCCCACAATCTGTGCCAGTACTGCTTACATTTCTCTTTCCTTTTAATATATTTATATTTTATATTTTTTTATTTCACGGTAGCTGAAATGGAAGTCCCAAAAATCTCATTGTATCTGTTGTAGAATATGATGACAATAAAGGCTTTTTAACTTTAACTTTTAACTCATAAACAAACATGGTGGAAAAATAAAATTGAGTTCCTGGATCTGAACACTGATGTGTTTTTAATTCAAACTCAGGCAGTAGTTAGTCTCCTGTAGGGGCGGGTTAGACACTGTAAGCTTGTAGTGTCCAGCAAAAAATTAAGAATTATAAAGGCAATAAAAAGCTCAATTATACTGCTACCTTTTGAGAGACAATAACAACAGACCTTCAGTTTGCTGCATCTTGCTTTAGAGCAGCAGTTTCATCAATTTTCCTCATAAATAAAACCTCCGCTCTTACGGTCAGCAATGAAATGACAATATTCTGCACTTTCTAAAACCGTTTATTTAACTAGTTCATTATCGCCAGGAGGCTAACGATATGACCAAATTATAGCTAAGATCAATGCAGCAAAACAACAATAGTTTCATCTTTAATTTATTATTCTAAATCTTATGTTGTTTAAGGGATCCAACTAATCATCTCTTTAGAAAATAACAGCTAATTTAACAAATACACTATATTATCATTGCAATAATAAAAAAAAAAAAAAGAATACATTTCTAGATTGTTTGTAGTCATTTGTTAATCAGTTGTGCAATCTGCCTTTTGGGACATTTACGACATTTTCTGGACAAAGAAGGCTAAGGCGGCACTTTAGAGAAACTGGTTATAACCGCAGAAAACTCAAGAACCTCAATCAGCATTTTATGAAGGTTTTGATACAGATTCCCGGTGGCATTCACATCAAATGAAAAACTAGTAGTGTTAACTAAAAAAAACCCCAAAACAATAAACTTTTTTTTGTATTGTGAAACATTATCGGATAATAAATTTAGTTAATCTCATGGAATTAATTAAACATAGATTTTAAATTATGGACATTTGAGGCAAATAAACAGTTTTTAAGTTAAATAAATCTAGAAGATTATATTTTTCTTTGAGGGAACAGTTCATCTCTGATTCAGAAATGCTCAGTTGTTTTCTTACCTTTTTTCTTTCGCAGAGAGCAGAAACAGATGAGAGCAATGAGGAAGACTGGGACCAGGACACCACCAGCAATAATCAGGGGAAACTGCAGAGCTGCAGGGTTGTTTGATGAATTATATGGAGCTAGGAAACCAAATATGCATATATTTTTTAATATGGATAAATGGTTTTTTGTCAATTTAGTATGTTCTATTTTACACAACGGAGTTTTGATAATAATATGAAAAACATTTTATGTATTAATTTAAAGTAGGAAGCTGTAAAATGTGAAGCAGATACATTTTTATTTACCTGCTGTGCTGTTATCTGGGATCCCTCTGGGTGTAACTGTGATGGTTGTTCCATTTCCTTCAACTTCTTTTAAAACTGGTATCTCCAGAGAAACCTTGCAGACGTATCTCCCTGAATCTCTGCTGGTGATTTTTGGAAAAGTCAGAAATGAACAGGTCTGCTCATTCTGAGAGCTTGTAGACTGATTTATGAAAGTCTTATTTTTTATCGCTGTTTGGTTTTTTAGCCATTGAATGCCAACTCTTTGAGGTTTCGCCTTCCAGCAGCAGGAGATGTTCCCCTTCTCTCCTTCTTGATATGAAACATCAGGACTCTGAGTAACAACAAGAGCGTCTGAAGAAACACCTGAACAAACATGATGGAGCTTCATGTTAGATAATTCAACACGTAATATTCATAGAAACCGATGCTGCTTTTCTTTGAAATAACATTAATCCACTGAGCAACAGATTATATTTTAATCCACTAATGAAGTTTTAGTACAGGTGATTAAAAAAATATGCTGTGCTACTCATAGCATGAATGTCACAAATCAAGAGAGACCCTACACATATCATGGAAGGCTATTTATAATGCATCATGTAAAAAGGTATTACAGATGAAAGAAAAAACAAAACGTTAGCGGTTAAAACAATCAAACCAAAACATTGAATACTAATAATAAATACCTCAGACCAGTTGAAAAACTCAACGTCTGCCGTTGTTTATAACGGTATTAATATTTGGCCTTGTCTTTAGCTTACATGGCTATGCTTAAAAGTGGAACTAAATAAGTTTTTGTTTCTACTTACTCCAGGATGAGAGATTGCAGAGAGAGCTGAGAAGCAGACATCTCAGGAGGAGCTTCATGGTTCCACATCGATTCATTACTGAAGACTGATATCCGTCGCTTACTGCTGCTCTAAGTACCACCTACCTTCCTCTGACACCGTCCCACACGCAACAGACAGAGAAACAGGCTTTTTTTTTCAGTCTGAACCCACAGATTCTGTTCCTTTCCACTTTCAAACAGTTGCCAGATAGCGAGCTTGGTCACAGAAACTGCTGCTAAGATTCCCTCTTCTTTTGCTTTCATAAATAAGCATCTCAGATCCGTATGAAAGAAACACAAGAGACAGAGGAAGCGAAAAAGAAAAGACACTGAATATAAAAGTGAAACATCTGTTTTTGAGTTTAGTTTTGCACATGCAAACAGTAAAATAACTGAAAGTTAACAAAAAACTCTAAGAATTCAAGGCTATTTATAGACAAGTGCAGCACAGCAAGACTTCCTGTTCTCTTTGATTGACTACTATAAACGTGACACAATGATGTTTTCCCTAAAAAATAAAAATTGATCTACAAGTTCCTCCATTTATTCTTCTAGCACTCGTCCCTCAAGGACACAAGAGGCTCTTTCCTCTCTGGACAGTTTGTCAGTCCATCAGAGGGAAACAAACAGCCTTATAACCATGCACACACCTCTATAGGTAGTTTAGAGACACCAGTTTAACCACCTGTCAGGTTTCTGGATTTAAGGAGGAAGCTGGAGTACCCAGAGAAAACCCACACCTTCACAGAGAGACCATGTAAACTCTTTGCAGAGGTCAGTGATCCAAACAGGACTTTCTTGTTACATGGCAATGAGTGCAACAAACTAAGATTTTCCAGTGTTTTTTTTAAATAATATCTTTAAAACACATTTTCATTGTTTGTTTAAAGAAAAATTCCGGTTTTTAACACTTTTAGCCCATTTTCATTTATTTTACGTCTCCGTCTTTACGACAAACGTTCTGGAAAATATTAGCGTTTCGTGTTCGTTTTGACTTCGTGTGGACGGGGCCTAAGTCCTCCAGATCCAAAGACCTTTGCACGCTATACTCTATAGAAATAAGCGCCAGTCCTGAAAGTCTCTCTTGAGACATGGAAAATTAATAATTTTCCTTCAGCTTAGTTACTTAATTGCTTTCCAATTTACTGAACGATAGGCCTACAACGTCACCCATTCGCTAGGCTACGTTCATTTTCATTAAGGGAAGTCATCCACCTGGGCTGGGCTGGATTTTGACTGAGCAAAGCCAATGTCAATCAATATTCCATCCAATTGGAATTTTTAAATGCAGTTGTGCATCTCCTCAGTCACTATAGCGTTGCCACTTCATGCTCGCCTGTTGCTGTTTATCTACGGGGTGTACAGTAGCTGGCTCTCGGGGGCCCCCCAGCGGCTCGGGGCTCCAAGCAGTTGCTTGGTTTGCCTGTTGACAAGCTGCACCTCTGACTATGACATCCAGTCTTCCTTCACTGAACGCCGTCTTTTTTACTTCTTAAAACGTGCATCTTCATAGAGGTAACAACGAGAAAAATGAGCTGTCGTTCTAAACGGAAAGGGATAACTAACTATAGTTAGTTAGATTCCGTCAGATATCACAATATATATAGAATATATGCTGCAGAATATTTTTATTGATTCTAAATATGAATAAATGGATCTTATTTTAGGTTTGTGCAGAACTAGTGACTTGGGGTTAAAAGATAGGGGAAGAGACATGCGGCAAAGGAGCACAGATCAGATTCAAACCCGGGTCGGCCAAGTCAAGGGCTTAAGGCTAATTTATGCTCAGAAACCAGGTTGTCTGCGTGTGTTGCAGTGAATGCAAATGTTCCCCCGCCTCTTCTGCAGACTCTCTGCTCCTCCTCTCCAAAATTGTAAGTGACCTCAGACAGGAGGCCTCTGATTGGTCAAATCTACATCCGCTCTACACTATCCGTATTTCCTGTTTGGTACCTTAATGGCTCATTTTGTTTGTATGACCGCCATTGTGGAAAACAACTGAAATGGACCATAGACCCACAGCTAGTTCCTGATTGCCTCTCTTGCATTTGACGTGGAATAACATAGCACAGATCATGTTTCAAGATTGTAGCCTTGTGAGACCATCCTGATCTCGCGAGCTTTCAAAGTTTCACTCGCAGATCAGTCTGGAGACTCTCCGTTAAAGAAAATTTTGAGCTGTTCACCAAACAAACGTCCAATCAGCGTTGGCTTTGAGGCGGGTTGAGGTGTGACTCAACGAGAAGCGCGACAGTTCAATCTGAAGAACATGGCGGCTTCAGCCGATGAAACTAGCGTTAGCGTGGCTAT
>JAGKQL010000069.1:1184127-1201462 GCA_018398635.1 Cyprinodon brontotheroides | reverse complement strand
AGTAGAAAATGAAGGCTAATCATGTTTTGGGTGTACTATTCCTTTAACCTGCTCTTGGAGCTGCAGCTGAATCTTTGCTTGCAGCAGTACCTATGTCTGTCAAGGAGCAAAGTATCAGGAGCTAACTAACCAAAGAGGGCTGGATTAAAATCTAGTGGGTTTTTGGCTGAAAGCTTTGTCTCCGTTGTGCTCCTTCTGTCTATGTCACAACCACATTCACGCCATGATTGGTTAACGAAAAGCGAACAGAGAAGTTTATATTTTTCAACTTTACTGTTTTGTTCTGATCGCCCAATATGTTCCATTGCATTGCTTGAAATGTGTCCTATGCATCACTGATCATTTAGTTGCAACTTATTGTGAATGTATCTTAAAGAATCTTGGACATGAACACATCATGCCCTAATCTAAAAAGCAGCACAGCAACATAGAGCTCCTTTCTTGATCTACATAGTGTTCTTCCTTTTGACCCCACAAAAGGTGAAGGGATGGGACCTGGGTACAAGAGGTAGGAAATACAATTTGAGGTATTCAGATGGCGACTAAGGCTTAGTGCTTCAATTGGAATCACCCAATAGCCATCATCCAAAAGTGAAAAATAAGTGTTTGGGAACCTTCAGAGGAGGTTGACTCAAATGCAATCCCTCACACTAAGCATGCTTGTAGCTTACAGTGGAGAGGAAAAACTCCCCTTTTAACAGGAAGAAACCTCCAGCTTGAAACCAGACTCAGTGTGAGCGGCCATCTGACTCACGATTGACCCTCGGCAATCCCTCAAGCTACTAGCATGCTTGTGCAAGCAGACAGTGGAGAGGAAAAACTCCCCTTTTAACAGGAAGAGAAGTCCTCCAGCAGAACCATGTCAGGTCCACGAGTGAGACGCCATTTGCTGAAAGTAGACTGTTCAAGGAGACAGAAGCAGATATAGAAAAAGAAGCAGAGATACAAAAAGCAACTGTAAAAAGGCAGCCCAGGAAACACAGAGCAAGGCAGACGAGCTATGAGCCAGCTCCCCACGTCAGAGGATGGAAGAGAGCACATACAGTTAGTCACAGTCAGAGAAACAGGACTACATTGAAAAACAGCTGATATTTCTTTCCAGTGTCACAGCCAATCAGGAACAGACCAGATGAAGCTACTATGAGAAAAAGCAGATAGAGCAGAATGCTAGAGATTGAACTAATAGATTCAGAATAGAATGAAGCAGAATGATGAAAAGTCCCCTATGTTCCTCCAGCAGTCTAAGCCTATAGCAGCATAACTATAGAGATAGCTCAGGATAACCTGAGCCACTCTAACTATAAGCTTAATCAAAAAGGAAGAGTTTAAAGCCTAGCCTTAAAGGTAGACACAGGGTGTCTGCCTCACAGGACTAAAAACCGGTAGTTGGTTCCACAGGAGAGGAGCCTGATATCTAAAAGATCTGCCTCCCATTCTACTTTTAGAAATTCTAGGCTCTACCACCTGTAAACCTGCAGATTGAGAGCAAACTGCTCTGTTAGGAATTTATAAGGAATTATCAGATCTCTGATATAAGATGAAAATTAGTTATTTAGGCCTTATATATGTGAGAAGGAGGATTTTAAATTCTGCATTTAACAGTAAGACAAGCAGTGGCATGGCTACAGGTTCTATGGTCACCATCTATAACCGTACAGCGCGTAGTCCTTCAAAATTAAGATAGATTTTTTTTTCTCCAAAGGGCAATTTGTTTGGTTTTGCACAGCAACCCTAAATTTTCACAGTATATTTTACCACTACTGAATAATCTGGTTGTTTTGCATATGGATTCTAGTTTCATACTGTGTTTTTTAAACCTGCAGCTGCTCTATTACAGTAGTAGCCGTTAAAAATTTCCATACTTTCCTTGGCTGGTCCCCTACAATTCCTTTTAAACATCAATATTTGAACAAAAATATTCTTTCCATACAGATTTGTGGACATTAAGATTTAAAGAGAAGCGTCATCTCCTGGTCAGACCTTGTAATTCAATGAAATGGTGGAGTCAGAGTAAAATAATATGTAAGAAGGGGTCACTCCAGTGGCTGGAAGTTGGAGGGGATTCTGCTGGTAGTTAGAGGGAAGTAGAATGCCATTCAGCTGCTGTTTGACTTGAAAGGGCCGTTTTGAATAGCTGCTACTGTAAGACCCGTACAGCAGATTTGTGGGCTGATTGGTTTTATTCAGAAACCGTAAAAGCTCGGTTTGCAAGAAATCAGCAGGTAGAGGAGAAAACGCAAGCAAAAACAATTAGTTTTCGAAACATCTGTGTGTCCACTGTTCTACAGAAGTATGGGTAACCACTTAACCACACTAAAAGTTGCGATTGTGATTTAAAAGTTTCAGTATTGTAATCCTAAAAAGAAAGTTTGGATCCAATGCCCTACACACACAAAGAAAATTATTACAACCTAAAATAATTTGGTCTCAAGCTCAATCAACCGTGTGTAAACATCTCGTGATTACATTAATAACAGGCCTCTCCCAAAAGTCAACATGGGGATAGCTGAAGCAACGTTTTTGGATATGTACTTTGGGCGGAGTAGGAGTATAGATCCGTCTGCACAGCAGGAGGCAACACCTATAGTAAACACACAGCATTGCCTCACGGTACAGGTCTAGTCTCATCACCGCTCCAAATTCAACGCAACGTATTAAAAAAGGCCTCCTCTTCTCAAGCTCACTGCCTGTACATCTCCCGCTCCTGTTCTCCTCTTCAGTTCTCCTCTGAAACCAGCCAAGCACAGAGAAAGCAGCAATCATGAGCAGCCTGGAGAGTGCCATGGCCATCCTGCTCCATACTTTTGACAAATATGCCAACTCTGACGGAGTGAAGGAAACAATGAGCCAATCTGAGGTGAAGACGTTGATAGAGAAAGAGCTTCCTGGGCTGGTCAAGGTACGGTACTCACCAGGGGAGGGGAGGGACTCCTGTGCTTATCAGGGTAGACAGTGTCAGATAATTATCCATCTAGTTTCTAAAGGCTGACTTGAGTGAAGAGAACGTTCTTTGAAGGAAAAGTCCGGTCATATTCAGAATTCAAACTTCTGTTCAATAAATTCTATGTGTTTTTAATTAAGATTAGTTTTCATTTGAATATGCTTTACTGGAGGCATCCATGTTTGTCAAAGAACACTACTGCCACCAACCGGTTTGTGTGGCGTCACCGGTGCGGTATCGGCTGTTAATCAAGTCCCAGTGCTGTATCTGGTGTTTGTCACAACGCTATTATCCAAGTCATCTTGAAAACATTCTTCTTCCAAATGTTGGCTACATATTACGCGTTTTTTCTCTCCAAATCCTCCCCTCTTCAAGTTGGCAATCCAACGATGAACCCGGCCCGTAGAGGATCAGGAATAACAAGGTGGAATAACAATTTTTTTCACTTTTTGCTCAGATGTATTCCAACATCCAGCTGCCATGCATCGGCCATCGTCAGTTTTCACTATAGCTCTGGTGAATTTCAATGGGTGAAGTCCTCTGAAATCTTCAATAATTGTTGCTGATTGCAGATGTGTCTAGTAGTTCCTATTGATTTTGCTTGTAATGGCGCTAGGCTTACCGCACCGTGACGTCACAATATGTCAGGAGTGAGGTGTTACTATATTTGGGCAAAAAATGGCCGCTCCTACAGACTCAGTGATTCCGACAAAAATTTCTGGTGTTATTTTTTTACTAATTAATGCTAAATTCTAGCCTGACGATGAAGTCCTCGGACCACCTCCAATTCTAGTCAGAATATGAGTCTGATACTGCTCCATAGAGCTGTGGGATTATGGGGCGTGTTTTGAACGAACCAGGAAAAAATGCCTCTGCACTCAATTGATAGACCTACAACCAATAAGAGTTGAACGGAGCGCGTGACGTATGTTAAGCCACGATAGTTGTTGTCCACAAAAATCAAAGCGCGCGTGAGTTTCACTAGAATAAGAAGATGAGACTTTGATCGCTGCTTCTCTCGTTCCTTTTAAAATTTATTTGCTGTCCATATCTTCTAGAACAGACCTACCAGCAGAATCTACTCTCACCCAACCTCCAGCTGCAGCCATTGTTGTTGTCACCAAGCGCCGCTTTGGTCACGTGGTTGATTACGCATTCTTGATCATCTGTCCATCATCGAGCAAAAGCCCGCCTCTGGACAATTTGATTGATCGCCTGACAGTGGGCTTATAATACTCGCTACTTACTATGGAGCAGAGCCAGACTCTAACTTCCCCTAACTCAAACCTTGTGGGCGGGACTAAGTTCGACTGGCACCCAGGCTAGCTAAATTCCTTAAATTACTGTAAATGTATTAGTTTTAGGTATCAAATATGATCCATTGATTATTTCTGCTGAGCTGGACTTTTTCTTTTAAAAGCTTCTTGGACCATGAAAAAAATATTAGTTTTGCAGGGATTCCTTTTCCCATCAGATTTTGTTCATTTCTGCATCTTAGGATGTTGTTTCTGTTTAAAAATGCCTGTTTAGAAAGATAAATGTGGTTCTTCAATGAGCTTGATGTAAACACAACCCCCTATTTGATGTTTCTGATGTGCAGGCAGCAAAGAATCCTGATCAGGTGGAAAAGTTTCTGAAAAGTCTGGACAGCAACGGCGACAATATGGTCGACTTCAAAGAGTTCATGGTGCTGGTCGGCTCCTTGACCTGCGTTGCCCACAACCGCTTTATCAAATAAAAGGGATCATGGCGCCCAGAGCACCTGGGCTGGAGCACGGCAGAAAAAAAGAAAAAAAGCACTCCTACTTCCTGTTATTTTGTGCCAAATAAAATGATTTTCTACACATTAAGTATGTCAATGTCTAGCTTTTCCCTTTATAACTGTACATATTTGCGAACACGATACTGGCATCTAATTAATATACCAAAAGAGGCAAAAACAAAAAAAAAGGGAAGGATAATCTATTACAGAAGTTCACAGAAATATGAAAAACAAACTTACCAAAAATACTTAATATTACTTCAATCTATGTTTATTCCAAGATATAAAGTGAAGCGTCTGTATTCATTTTGAAATAAATGTACTTTTGAATTGAATGTTTAACCTTTGCCGCATGAGAAAAACGAATAAATGCTATTTTATTTCATGGGATATTTGTTCATTTTATGTAATTTGGTTCCTTCTTTTACCTCAGAGATAACATTGCAAACATCACATCTGTCGATTCCCTCTCAGAGGGTCAAAACACTCACCGTAGGAATCCTGGGTCTAATATATATAATGTGTTGTTATTGTTGAGAAACCTCTTGTGAGGGCAAGACTGATAAAACCACTCACGGCTGGCGACTGTGGAACCGGACATGAACAGTTCCTTAAACTGAACTTCCTCAGAGGTTTGGGGCAGTTTCTCAATGTTTTTATCAAACAACTGACACAAACTCACTTGAACTCTTCCACTAATTAAAAATATTCAGACTAAAAATCAGTCTCTAAGAACTTTAATATTTACACTGGTAAAATTATCTAGAAATAAGTAAAAATGTCTTAAATTAAGTGTATTTACCTTTAATTTGAATAGGTAAATTTGCCAATGAAATAAGTATTTTTACACTTAAAATAAGATAATTAGATGATATGCACTCAGATTAAGACTATGCAATTGTGTTTTCTTATTTTAAATCTAAATGGTCTTGTTCCATTGACAAAATGTCTCTTTTATCTCCTCAATTCAAGAACAAATGCACTTATTTTAAGAAAAAATTACTTATGTAGATTTGGATTTTTTCCAGTGTATTATTTTGAGCTAGAAAATGTTTTAAAGGAATAGTACACCCAAAACATGATTAGCCTTCATTTTCTACTCACCCCCATGCTGAACAACACTCTGGAGTACTTTTTTGATATCTCAAATGCATCTGGAGATCTGGGAGGCTTCTTGCTGTCTGCTGACATTCAAATAATGTAGGTCAATGGCGCCCGAGACAGAAAGGTCCATAAAAGTCCACAAAAAACGTGTCAATATTCCTCCATACTGCTCGTCCAATGTATTCCAAGTGTCCTGAGTGGGTAGCATCCAGAATTTACTTGAAACGAAGTCATTTAGAATGTTTTTAGAGCATAAACAGTAGTGTATAGGATTTCCTGAAAGCGCGTTCACGACGCTACGGAAGCCGGCAGACCAAACCAGATGAATGTGCGCATTCAGCGTCTGCTCTGCCGATAATGCAAGCGTAGAAGAAGAAATGTGCTGTTTACCTTTGCAAAGAAAGAAACAACGAAAGAAAAATGTCTGAGGACTTCAGTGTTGAGGAAGAGCATGAGTTCTTTGCCGAGCTGAATGCGCACTTATATCTGGTTTGGTCTGCCGCGGTTTCCGTAGACTCGTGAACGCGCTTTTAGGAAATCCTATACACTACTGTTTATGCTCTAAAAACATTCTAAATGACTTCGTTTTGAGTAAATTCTGGATGCTACCCACTCAGGACACTTGGAATACATTGGACGAGCAGTATGGAGGAATATTGACACGTTTTTTGTGGACTTTTATGGACCTTTCTGCCTCGGGCGCCATAGACCTCCATTATTTGAATGCAGCAGACAGCAAGAAGCCTCCCAGATCTCCAGATGCATTTGAGATATCAAAAAAGTACTCCAGAGTGTTGTTCACCATGGGGGTGAGTAGAAAATGAAGGCTAATCATGTTTTGGGGTACTATTCCTTTAAGGACCTCAGGGAAAAGTACTATTGTAATACTTCCTTATTAAAACAATGAGAAGGTTTAAATGAAGCAAAACATACAGTCGTGGCCGTTCAAAAATTTCTCCACTTTTCTTGACTTTTTCTTTCCTTTATAAACATGGGACCTGGTTGTAATAAAATACTCTTTCTTGTCATGATTTGTGGACATTAAGATCCAAAAGAGAAGCATCATCTCCTGTCAGACCCTGTATCCAGTGAAAGCGGGAAAGGGTCACTCGGGTGGCTGGAAGTTTGAGGCGATTTCACCGGGAGTTGGAGGGAAGTTGGCTGCCATTCGGCTGGCGTTTGACTGCGAAGGGCCAATTTGAACGATCTATTCCGTCATTAGAAAACACTTTATAGATGCAAAAAGCCATGTAGAAGCAGCTGTATAGTTTTAAGCCTGAGGATGTGCGGGACATGTCCTAGATCGTTCATTTCAAAGCCACAGACTGAACAGTCTGTCCAGACAGCTCATAGTGAGAGCATTCTCAGACCTGTACATGATGTTTCCCCTCACACGGGAGATTAACACAGATTATAGACTTCCTCATTTAAATATGCAGAGTTCCCCTATAGAAAAATGGGGCATTTCAAGAAATTCCTCTTTTAGAGGAGTCAGCTTTGGAGCCTGATGGATCAGAGAACCTGCTTGTGTTGAACATCAAAGTATGTGTGTGTTATTTTATTAGATCCAAAAAAGATCAGGGTGGGGTCATGTGTCAATCTGAAGCACTAAGTGTGTTTCTCATTAGGGATGTAAGGTCTTCAAAATGCAGCTTTATCTTTGCATCTCCTCTGCTCATGAGTTGCCTCGCCTCTCCAGCTGAGCGCAGTGGAAACGGACCTCTGCAAACATCTCGAGCGAGTGGTCGGGCTGTGGTTTGTGTTCGATGCAGCAGTGTCAGCCACAAGCATGCTCCCCCTCTCAAGCTGTTTCTTAGCACTCACATGCAGGGCTGTTTTCGAAAATTAGCGGTATCTCAAAGTCAACAGAAACCACCTAATGATACTGATTATAGCCAGTAATTAGATATTTCCCTTTTAAACATGAGATGCAGTCAAAATCTGACCTTTAGATCTCTAATTGGAGGATGAGCTTCTTTATTAATCCTGTGCAATGCCTCTTCTAATCCATCTTTGTGATGGTTTGTTTTAGTTTGAGGTCAGGGCCCTCCCAGTCCAACAGGTAACATGCTTTCTCTCTCAGACAGTTGTGTAATTACTAAATGTCAGTGCTGCCCTCTTGTGGCAAATAACGTAAGTTCTCATGAGACAAAAAGGTAGGAAGAGATGCAGCAGAGTGGAGTCTTATAATGTAATCTCCAACCTAAGCGACTAAAATGTCTACAGCGGCCTTCAATTTCTGTCTCAACGAGTGTTTGGACAATCTGCCCGTCCAGGCGGAGTTTAAGGCCTTGCAGTGCTGCTTGTGAAACGCGGCCGGGTCTGTAATAATCGGCTTGCAAGGTCATTAAGAACAAACTTTCCCCTGACCGCTTCCTTGACCTATCCAGGGCCATTACGGAGGCTTATGGGGATTAGCTGTCCCGGTGGAGGATGTGGCCCTGGAGTCAGGAGAGACTTTTAGGAGAGAAGCAGTTTGACAGGAGCATAATTATACATACCTACCCTAGATACTGATACCTCTAGATGAAACTCAGGGAAACCCTAAACCTAAACAAAGAGCTACAGTGGAATAGTTCTTAAAATGACAAAGTCAAAATCCAGATATAGACCCAATTGGGAATCTGTGACAAAAAGGTGCTACTGGAAATAAAGTAATAAATATAAAGAATACAGATGAATGTTATTATCTTAGCATATGGTAGTTTAGACTCACTTTTTTTCAATTTTATAGGACAAATGTTAATATTACTTACTACATTTAATGGAAAATGTCATTCATAAAGGTTTCTATCCCAAACTCATATCTGAGGATGACTGAGAGCTGAAGAACTTCAAAAAATCAAGATAAGAAATTATGAAAGTCAAACCTCAGTCAAACTGTCTTTTAAACTGGGTTCCTGTTAATTATGATTGTCTAATATTTACATAATTGGAGCTAATTATGCCAAATATTGAAGTGAACTGAAATCTGTCTGAGCACTTAAACAGAGGTTTACTAAAGTTTTTCCAAGTCTCACATAATATTTCCTACACACTTGTCTTAATTGCATGTTTGTGAGGCAGGAAAATGCAAAGGCAGAGTGGGGTATCAGAAAACAAAGAAGAACTTACAGGAGAATTTCAGGAGGAACGACTTCTAGAAAAAAGGCAGAATATCAGGCAGCGACATAAAGAAACAATGCAGACAAACTAAACTAATCAGTGTGCTTAAATACTGAGAAGATACGAGAAAAACAGCTGAGACAGCGGACGGCAGAGAGGCTGATGGAGGACGACTAATTAACATGGGTGAACTAAGAGTTTAAAATGGCCTTTAGTACAAATTCCAGCAATCCATAAAACAAAATAATATTAATAGAATAAAAACATCAAAAAGAAAGAAACAAAAAAGAAAGAATCAAACAAACAAAAAAAGGAAAAAGAGAGAAAGACAAATAGTAGTTTTATTTATTCCCTACTGTCGGCTCTGACACGTTTTTCAGCCCAAGAACACAAATATGTTAATTTTCACTGTGTTTTAACGGATCAACAAGGTTTGCTTGCGCAGTTGTTCCAGCAGCTAGCTTCTAATGAACCTCAACAGTAGGGGTCAGCAGAGAGCTCTCTAAAAGCTGATACTCTCTTCCACTATAACAACCTTTCAAACAGCTCCTCATGATACCACTGTGCACCAAAGGGTTAACTTCTGTCTGTTCATATAAAGGTAACCAGTGCCATATTTTTTTAGGACTGGTGGAATATATGAAAATTGTTCTGGTGCTGTTCAGGGCGTTGGATAAACTGGAGCTGATAAGAACATAAATCTAACATACTGAACATAAACATCAGCCACCGGTCCTGTTTAACAGGAGAAATAACCTCTGCTTCTGTCTCCTTGAACCCCAGTCGGCCTCGGCAGACGGCCGCTCAGAGAGTTTTTCCTCTCCACTGTCGCTACAACATGCTCAGTGTGAGGGATTTCCTTCCAGTCAATGAGTCGATGCAATCAGCTGGTTCTCCTTAGATAAAATCTTTGAATCAATTCCACTGGATGATCTGGTGAACTGCAAAGTAGCCTGAGATGACGTGTTGTGAATTTGCGCTATAGAAATAAACTGAATTGAATTAAAATGAACAGTGTTTGGGAATATAATTTTCAGAATTATAACTTACTGTTGGTTCTTGTTCTCAGCTGCACTGACATTTTAATGGACACTGTTACTCTGGAGATAATCAAGGCTGAACGTCGTTCTTTTGGTTTTATCAGCCATTTATTGTGGCTGTCAGAACTAAGAAGGAAATCAGAAACCCAGTTAGCTCAAAACAAATATAAAGGTTTACACAAATAAATACAAGTGGAAAAAAATACGTACCTCATTGGCCGCGTGACCATGAGCATACAACATTTCCTGGTAAAACTTCTTGGAAAACCTTTCCCATGGGCAACAACGTGACAATGGGAACGAAAACATAGGTTCCTCCTTACATTTTAATGTGCTGTCATGGTCTTGGTTCTGTTGTTCTTTACTTTGCTCCTTGTTTTCTAGATTTATTGGTTTAATTCCAGTTTTATTGTAATTTCTAGATTTATGTTAGTTCTCATGTTTTTCTGTTGTCCTCTATTGCCCTGCTTTGTGTGTGTGTGTTTCCTTTCCCCTTGGCTCCCCTCGTTGTCTCCCCTTCTCACACCTGCTCCTTGTCAGCTCGTTAGCCCTCCCTCTCTCTTGTCCTCTGTCAGCTATTTATGCTCTCCCTCTGCTCTCTCCTTTGTTGGTTCCTTGTCTTGCTGTCTTCCATGCTGTGGTCTATGTTCCTCGCCTCTCCCTGGCTCCTCGTGTTTTAAGTTTCCCCAGATGTCTCCCTTAGTTCTGGTTTGCTTTTCTTTTCATTAGTAGCTGGATTTTTGGATTCCTGCCTTTGTTTACTGTTTTTGCCCCATTAAAGGTACACTATGCAAATCGGTGTTGATTTTCCAATGCTTGTGCTCCCCAGAGGGCGAAAGTAAAAGTGCACTGTCGTGAAATATGCACAGCTGTTCTCCTGGTTTCTCTCCTCCAAGCCAGGCGCTGTTGTTTTGAGCTTAGCAGCGAATGACTAATGCTGCGTTTCACACTGGACGTAGCTGGCGCGGCACAGAAGCAGCGAGTTAACATGCAAAGTCACGGTTGACGCTACGTCAAGGCGCAGCAAAAGGTCCCGCTGGGCGCGCTTTTGAGCAGCAGGCAGCACGCCTGAGCAGCTGAAGCAGCGCCTGGCAGCGTTTAACGCAGGGAGAGATAGACACAGCGCTGATGATCACTCCTCTTAAACAGTTTATTGACGCCAAATTAACTTAAAATGCAGAAATCTGCCGGCAGAATATGCAGTTTGGATTAATTATATGAAAAACACCTACCAGCTGCCGCGGTGAACCGCTGCTGATGAAGGGATCCATACTGTCGGCGCATCCCTGGTATGTGGGGGTCTGAGCGGCTCCGACAGAAAAAAATATTGAAGGCAGGATAATAATCTGAATGAACTGACTGCATTGATTACGCTTTTCAGGTGTATTTTCTCACTTAAACACATTAAAACTACTTTATTCCCACACTGATCACAGCAAATATAGCTGCAAGGCAGAGAAAAGGATAGTGAAGCTCCGCCCATAACGCGCCTCAGACACACTTTTGCACCGCACAGCCCAGAGCAGCAAAGCTGCTTCAGCCGCTAGCATCAGAACTAACTGGTACAAGCAGCAAAGAAGGAAGCAGACGCTAGCGATTTTTTGCTGCTTTTGCTGCGCGAACGTGAAAGTATAACTGCACAAAGATACGCCACTGTGCTAGCAACGAGAATGCTTTTAACTGGGGGCGTGTTAGCAGTTCTCGGCCGTAAAAGCAAGACTGACTCTCACGAGACTTGTGTGCCCTACAGTACAAGTGCAGTATTTCCCCTACAGACCACCCACCAGGGCCGAGAATACCTTTGTTCAACCTAAATTGACTCATTTAATCATCACATAAATGTTATGGGAACACATTAATTAACTGAAAAAATGTTGCATAATATGCCTTATAAAAACTCCCAGAAATCTCCTCAGCCTCTCTGCCTCTGCACTTGGGTCCTCCAAAACCACAACTAAACCCTGACATGTGCTTTTTAACCAAAGTACATAAACAACATACATTTACTGATAGTTATTTATTTATGATTGAACATTTCATTTTAATACTAGTGTGTATGAACTCTTGTTTTTAACTAAATATTAAAATATTTAAATGAGTTGACTCAGATGGCAGCTAAAGACACTATTAATGATATCCTTTGAGCCAATGAGTCGATGCAATCAACTGGTTTTCCTTAGATATAAAACTTTAAATCAATTTGACCGGATGATCTTTTGAACTGCAAAGTGCCTTGAGATGACATGTTGTGAATTGATGCTATATAAATAAACTAAATTGAATTGAAATTAATAGTTTTTGGAAATATAATTTTCAGAATTACCGTATAACTTACTGTAGGTTCTTGTTCTCAGCCGCACTGACATTTTAATGGACACTGTTACTCCTCTGGAGATAATCAAGGCTGAACGTCGTTCTTTTGGTTTTAACAGCAATTTATTGTGGACACGGGCTTACAAAGCCCCCCAAAAAATGCCGTCACAACTAAGAAGGAAATTAGAAACCCCAAATTTGCTCAAAACAAAAAATAAAGGTTTACACAAATAAATACAAGTAAAACAAAGTGGTACCTCGTTGGCTGTGTGAGCATACAGCTTTTCTCACAAAACAAATCTTAACGTTTTCTGGTGAAACTTCTTGTAAAACAGTCCCAGCGATGCAAAATAATCGTGTCATTCAATTTTTCCCATGGGCAACAACGTGACAACGGGAAGAAAAACATAGCTTCCTCCTTACATTTTAATGTGCTTTTTAACCAAAGTACATTAACAACTAACATTAACTGAAAGTTATTTATTTGTTTATGATTAAATGTTTCTTTTAATATTAGTATGTATGAACTTTCTTTTTACTAAATATTAAAATAATTAAATGACTTGACTCAGATGGCAGCTACAGACACTCTATTAATGATATCCTCATTCTGACCTTGTTTTTTTTTTAAAAAGAGCAAAAAATGACTTCTGGTCGTTTTCAATTCAATTCAGTTTATTTCTATAGCGTCAATTCACATCATGTCATCTCAAGGTACTTTCCAGTTCACCAGATCATCCAGTCAGATTGATTCAAAGTTTTCTATCTAAGAAAACCAGTTGTATTACATCGAAAAATTGACTCAAATAAAATCCCCTCACACTAACCATGCTTTTAGCGACGAGTGGAGAGGAAAAACTCCCTTTGAACAGGAAGAAACCTCCAGCAGAACCAGGCTCAGTGTGAGCGGCCATCTGATGGACAAACTGGGGTTCAAGGGGACAGAAGCAGAGACACAAAAGGCGGCCCCGTCCACAAAACAGAAAGCCAGGCAGGCGAGCTCCGAGGCTCTCATGCCAGAGGATGAAGAGAGCACATCCAGCCAGTCACGGTCAGAGAAACAGGACCACACTGAAAAACAGGCCGATCGATCTCCAGCATCTATAAGCAAGGGTGTTGATGGAAGCAGCTCAGCTGCTTTTAGGAACTGATCTGCCACATGTACTCATTGGTAAAGTGGTTCCCGGTCAGTTACAGTAATGAACTGTGGTTATGGTTATAGAACAGAGCGTCATCAGCATGACCTTAAAGCTCGGACAAGAGTTCTGTCAGCTGGAATCATTTTTGTGGTGCAGGAAGAAACTTCACCTGACATCTGAGTCACTTCATGAAAAATAGACTTATTTTATATTGTTATTAAATTTCCCCAAGATGTCCTTAGGTCAGGATTATTACTTATAATTACTGAATAATCTCAGTGATTCTTAAATCAGTATTATAATTACTGAGTACTCGTACTCGTACTCGTACTCGTACTCGTACAGTATTATAATTACTGAGTAATCCTGCAGAACTTTTCCCTCTGGCTTTATCCCTAGCTTAAATGTTTGTAAAGTATTCAGCGGTTTGAGCTGTTGACCAAAACACACACATGTACCCAGTTGCTGCTGAACCCGGTCCATGTGAGGGGACAGACAGGCAGTCATGAATAAGTCATTCTGCTTTAAAGCCACACACCCCGGGTCATATGATCCACCAGGGTGTCCCGGCGCATCTCGTGGCCTGGCTCCCAGCAGTACAAACACGTTCGCAAGCACAAGGCCACGCTTTGTTTCTGTCCTGTAAACGACTCTGTTTATTTGTCCGCGGAGCGTCATCTGGTATTACCGGAGGACCTCAGTAATTCTGGGACTTTTGACAGGAGACTTGACAGAATGGTTTTACTTTAGAGATGTTTGAATGTGGATTACATAACCGATGGCGGTGATGCTGAGTTCAGAAAAACAAGAAAAGTCCTGACCCATCCAAGGTGTGCAGAAAAAGTAGCAATTTGAATCCGATTCAACCAAATACAGCTTAAATCAGAGCTGTTGATAAATACAGGGCTGTTGATGAACAGACATTTAAATCAACAAATCTGTTATAAAAAGAAGCATTTTCAATTTATTCAGTAGAATTTAGGAAAATAATTTGTGTATTTAGCTTAGATACAGTGCTGATTGTTAATTCAGGGGTTGTGTTTTTACATTCATTCAGAAATTATTCCGATACGTAGAGAAAAGATTGGAATGAGCGGCTCTGAAAATCCCAAACTCTGCTCTGAGTTCAGTTTTTTATTTAACAGGAAAACAAACCAATTGGATCTATTCATTAACTTTGCAGGATTTGCTCCTCCTGGATGACAGTGGTGACAGTAGATATCCGCTTGCATTTTGTGGATGACTTTTCAGCATTCCCTGACTCCAAGCATGCATGCAGCGATAGTGGAGAGGAAAAACTTCTTTTAACAGGAAGAAACCTCCTGCAGAACCGGGCTCAATGTGAGCGGCCATTTGCTGAGGCCGAATGGAAGTTTAATACTTATGAATACTTGAGTCTTAATTTCTCTGTTTTTGTATGTTTTTTATTACTGACTTAAATGAATAGTACACCCAAAACATGATTAGCCTTCATTTTTCTACTCACCCCACGCTGAACAACACTCTGGAGTACTTTTTGATATCTCAAATGCATCTGGAGATCTGGAGGCTTCTTGCTGTCTGGTGACATTCAAATAATGAGAGAGGTCTATGGTGCCCGAGGCAGAAAGGTCCATAAAAGTCCACAAAAAGCGTGTCAATATTCCTCCATACTGCTGGTCCAATGTATTCCAAAGTGTCCTGAGTGGGTAGCATCCAGAATTTACTTGAAACTAAGTCATTTAGAATATTTTTAGAGCATAAACGGTAGTGTATAGGATTTCCTGAAAGCGCACATGGCGGCGTTCACGACTACTTACGCGGAAGCGGCGGAACCAAACCAGATGAGCGTCGCGCATTCGGCGTCTGCTGCTCTGCCAATAATGCAAAGCGTAGAAAGAAAGAAATGTGCTGTTTACCTGTGCAAAAGAAAGAAACAATGAAAGAAAATTGTCTGAGGACTTCAGTGTTGAGGAAGAGCATGAGGATTCTTTGCCGAGCTGAATGTTGCACTTTCATCTGGTTTGGTCTGCGACTTCCGTGGCGTCATGAGCGAACGCTTTTAGGAAATCTATACACTACTATTTATGCTCTCTGGTAAAATCCTAAATAACTTCGGATTCGAAAGTAAATTCTGGCGCTACACTCAGGACACTCGCTGGACGGCAAGTGCAGTATGAGGCGCGCGAATATTGACACGTCTTGTGACTTTACTGGACGCCTTCGATACCATTTAGACCTCCAGTATTTGAATGTCAGCAGGCAGGCTGCTGAAAAATTACTATTCCTTTATTCTAATCTTATATCATTCTTATCAGGGAGAATCAGGGCCAGTGTATGTAAAAAAAAATAACTGTGATAAACACTAACTTCTTCTGTTTTAACAAATCTGTTCTCA
Source organism: Cyprinodon brontotheroides (assembly GCA_018398635.1). NCBI lineage: Eukaryota > Metazoa > Chordata > Actinopteri > Cyprinodontiformes > Cyprinodontidae > Cyprinodon > Cyprinodon brontotheroides. The sequence continues at coordinate 1,185,681 of JAGKQL010000069.1, read as the reverse complement.
TTTGTCTCCAGTTGATCCTGCAAGTCTTGTCTGTCAGATCTTTTATTAGAGAGGCCCCATAAAACATTATGGAAAGTTGGATTCCTTATTCTTCTGGCCTTATTTTTTATTTCTCGGTCCAGAAAATTATGAAGGTTTCTAAGCATCGCTGTCCTTTCAAGCAGCAGCCTCCCAGGCTGTGGAAAGCTCTGCCTACGTCTCTGCTATTTAATTTAAAAAAAGGCTTTAAAACAGTTTAATTATTTTAGTTTAATGTTCTACTGCTGTTCCTATTTTTTTTAATATTAAGCCTATATTTGTGAATATCTAACTTGCTCTCTGTGATTTTTATCTGTGAAAGGTGCTATAGAAATAAAGCTCCCTTACTTAAATACTTCTAGATTTTCTTCTCTTAGGTTTAAAGGTCATATTTTCTGTAAAATTACAGATTAAGCGATAATTTAAGAGCCATCCACAAAAATGTTAGTTTAGCCAGCAAAAATGTTTTAAACTGGAATATAATAATCCTTTTCTTAACGAAGCTTTTACTCGTAATAACTTTAAAAAAAGAAAAGAAAATCCAAACAAACCCTTTAAGTTTGCTGGTGATTGTTGGATTTAATTAATTATTTAAAAATAAAATAAAAATTCACTTAACGTTTGATTGAATTTAGTAACTAATTTTCTTTCTAAAGTTTCTCTAATGTGCTGCAGACTTCATTTTACAGTTTTCACAATGAAAATATGAAAATAAATATTCATCAATCAGTTCATAAAATCACATTTACTGTTTAAATAACAGATTCCCATCATGGTAAAATGGAGAAACATCATGGACCGTTTATCCGCAGTGAATTCTGCAATTAAAACAAAGAGTGATTGGTAGCTAAAGTCTATTAAAAACAGTACAGAGTTGCTGTTTCCAAATGTCCATAATCCATCTCTCTCTCTTCTACCGTTACGCTGTTATTAAATATTCCTGTGTTGAAAGCAGAACCTGGAGCAAAGCGTAGTTTGGAGAAATCAGAGTTTGCAGCTTTGATGATGGCCAGGTTTCATTGGCTCAGGAAGCGTGACGAATGTTTCTATAAAACCCTGAGATGATGGAGCTTTCCACTGATCCATTGTGAGGTCTGTTTTGCCTTCTTTAAAAGTCACACAAGGAATTGCTTCATTGTAAGAAGAATTGATTCGACTATGTTTCTAAACTCAGTTATTAAGTTAGAGTTGGCTAAAAGTGTAGTTCTTGGTTTGTTTCTACTTCCTACTGTAACCTCAATGTCCTCATAGAACCTGAGAGAGCAGCCTGGTCTTCGTTTTACAGCCGTATCAAAGGCCGTATGAGGAGAGGGATCTGGTGTGAAATCTGACCGGTCGTTGAAAACAGAGAACTGTGTATTTTCTCTTTCACTATTCAGTCAACTTTATTGGTGTAATTCTGATTCTTGAAAAAATGAGGTGGGATCTTTTTACCCTTTGAGGCGTGTAAACTGATGAACCAAACTAAATATGATCCTGTGTCCATGCTTCATGACAATAAAAAACAATTCTGGTTCAATTTAAAACAGATAATAG
>JAGKQL010000069.1:1135106-1173150 GCA_018398635.1 Cyprinodon brontotheroides | reverse complement strand
CGACTCCAGTCATCATACTGTCCTATCAGTTAAGCTAAAATCAGCTAGCGTTAGCTTATATCGTACAGTTTACTATTTATTGTTATTAGTCAGGAGTTTTTCATTTAAAATTCTTTAGTTGTTTGAGTTTTTGCTAGGGCTGGGCGATATAGAAAAAAAGCTTGCTCGATAAAAAAAAGATGCATATTGATGCGATATCGATAATTATTGAAAAGATTTGAAACCATATTTTATGTGCAGCTCTGCCTGGACTTTTATAATATTGCTAAATTATTTAATTTTAATAAAAACACAAACACAGACTTGAATTAAATATTTAACCAACTTTTTTAACCATAACAGAATTGTTTTAAGGAAAAATAACTTAATAGACCTGAGTTATGTTATTAAATACTGACAAAGAATAAACTAAAGTGACCAGAAAAGTGACCAAAATAAATATAACAAATAAATAAATGCCCCCACACCCACCCCCATTCTTCCGCCCCTTAGTTTCCTGCTTTAACCTGAGTTATTACTTTGAAGTTGCTGGCCCCTCAGCATTTTTCTCTCAATTGTTAGAACTACATGGGAAACTGCCCAGAACTTAAAATATATATTTTCCCAAAGAATTCCCGAAGATTATGCGAGGAAGCGATGCAGCTGGCGCGGGGCCTACACCTTCGATACTCCTGCGGCTGTGGCGGCTGAGATGATAAAAAAAGTTGGTTGTGTTATCAGACTTCGTTTTCACTGGTTCCCGACACATTTCCAGATGAACTACAAAACCCTTCTTTGGAACAATTTCCTCCGCCTCTCCTTGCTGCGACATCTTCATCTGCTCTGTGTTGTGGTTTGAGAGGGCGGCGCTTTGTGACGGCGTGCCTGGGTCCGCGATTGTGATTGGTTGGGAGGAAGCAGTGACTAGCATAAACCTACATGCTAGGCTACAATGAGAAGGAAAGGAAAACTGCTTTTATTTATCGAACTTTTATCGACGCTCTTTTTTTTCTATTCCGCCACACGCCTATCGATCGATATATATCGTTATTAAATTATCGCCCAGCCCTATGTTTGAGTGTTTGCTTTGATTTATTTCTGAAATGTTATTTCTTTTTCACTGTACGATTGTCTTTTTTTTTTTTTTTCTTTTGCCCTTTTCGGGCTGATTCTCCAGTCGTGTGAGAATCTTTTCAATCTGGGTGACTTTCAGCCTCATGGTGCGTCCTCCATCGTGTATTATACAGGGAGTAACGAGGGGCGATCAGCCTCTCAAGACCACCTCCTGATCAGGAATCGTAAGGTCTGGAGAAAATAAAACATGTTTGAAATTCACTCGGCCGTTGTGAGGTGGTCATGAACAAATCCTGTTGTTGAAGCGTAGCTACAAGTCGATTCACCAGAACATCGAGCACTGCACATGTGCAAACAAGGGAGTTCTTCTTCTTCTACTTCCAGATTGAGGAGTCCGACCAGCGCCATCTCTCAGGGCTGAGTCCGATGTGTGGTTTGTAGACGTACAGTGTGAGAAGGGAGATCGCATCAGAGCGTTGGGCCGCACAGTGTGAAAACATGCATCGTGACCTTTGAACTTTTAAACCCTGTGGTTTCGTCATACAGTTTGTCATGTAGCTTTTGTAGCCAGATGGAACAATTGAAAATATCGCAGTCTATGCCCGGCTTTAGTTTTGTAAACCTTTTGATTGCATTTCATTTCTACTAACGCTTTATACGGCAACTTAGCGTTTTTGAGACAAATGGAGTCCCCCCCGTCCCTCAGTGAGGTCTAGAAGCACAAGATCTATATCCAGCCATTCAGCAAATACTGCTACATGACTGCATGTCTGATTTTTAGCTTTTGACCAATTAGATGAGCCCTTGAATGATACATTACCTACTGTAATAAAAGTTGGAAAAAAAAACTGTAAAACGCCAACTGAAAAGTTAAAAAGTTAATAAGCCTAGTTAACGATTATATTTATAAACAAAAAATAAGTGTCAGTATCAACATTAATGGCTCTACTAAAAAAAATGTTTCTTTCACTCAGCGTTTTTCATGAATTTCTTATAGAAGCATTTTTGTGATTTTTCTTAATATATTCGGATAAGTTGTTGTTTCTTATTACATTGACATTAACATATCCATATTTTTTGAATGTTACAGGTAATAAGGTCTTGATCTGGATTCCAATAACAGTATTGGCTTGAAATTTTGATTTCGCTGAGTGACTTTTAAAGGGTTTAAAAAAATAGTGCAAACTTGTTCAGAATTTTTACATTTTCTCCTCGAATTCAAAATTTGTCCGTTTACATTTACATAAACAATGGCTTGTTTTTAGCACAAGTTTGCAACCGAAAGTTATTTCAATTCTTTCTTCGGTCCAACATAGTTCTGTTTGCATCTGTTTTTTCTCTCCACTCAAAGTTCCTTGGAGGTTTTGCTGAAAATGTCAGCCTCTCGATCTGCTGTCGGCAGACTGAACTGGCTCTGTGTAATCTCCTGCTTCTAATCACATGGGGAAAAACAGCCACGGGCTCATTTAAAGGGCAGCTTGACAAGTACGAAACAGCACAGGAACAGATTAGTGTGTAATTAAGAGTGTGAGGAACCAGTTATTTTCCTTTCATTCGTTTCCTGTCTGACAGCAGAGGAAGAGCACTCGCTGGTGTTTTGTAGGTTAGGTAACTCATCAGGCCTGTAGAGCCTTGCAAAGTTATCCCCTCCGTTACTTTTTAACTTGATGTTCCAGCCACAATCGTATATGTTTTCTATACATTTTGGCTGATAGACCAACAAATGGAGGAAAGACGATCGCTCATGATTTCTATTTTTATTTTACTTAGAAATTGAAACCTAAAGTTTTTGCTCTTGTCTGCCCTCTTCTGGTAGATGTGGCCATCCTTATATCTGCCCTCCATGTGTCCTAGTGATCTGGGGTGCCTCTGGATATCTGGGGGTCCAAGTTGCCCTTTCATTGATCCTGAGCCATGTAGAGCGATTCTGGGGCCGCCCACGCCTCCTATTGAGCATTGTTTCCTTCTGAAGAAGTTTTATAAATCCTGTAGATATGAGCATGCACATGCGTACATACCACGGGAGTTTGGTTCAAGCTGTTCACTAGGGCTGCAACAACGATTGTCGATAAAATCGATAAAAATCGACTTTTAAAAGCGCTGCCATAACGAATTTCATCATCGCGATTAGTTGTGTCGTCAGCGATTACTTGCGTCATCCGCCGCCCCGTCATCACTGCCTCTTTGACTGAAAGAGGAAGAAAAATTGTATGCAGAGCTGGCGAGTCAGCGCCGAAGGTGAAAGATGCCAACCCAGCGAATTTATTTTTGACCCCTCCTCAGCCAGTTCATTTTTCAAAAAGTTTCCTTCAGCAACAAATTCATGCATCTTTTTCGTGTCACTGACAAACTGAAAGAGTTACTCAAAGCATGTCCGTGTCTTTATCTTCCACGCGGGGGCCCGGCTACTCATCCAACCGCTGCTTTTCCTCGCTAGAAACCCTTCAGCGCCAGAAAGTCCAGAGCCTCAGCATACAGACTGACGTACGAAATGCCAAGATGGCGCCGATTGACGGGACGCTAAATTGATCACAATAATAACAAATAGCTCGCGCTTTTGTAAAGCCGGTAAAAGTGATAATATGGAACTTTTTTTTCAAGAAATTAACATGGCACGGAAGCACCATGTTTGTTTGGTTTTAAAAATGAGAACACAGGGGTGTTTTCTCAGGTAGCTCATCTGATGCTTTCTTTACCGTAGCCAGTAGGTTACGCGTAGGTATGATAAGGTTGGCTACTATTTTACTTTTAATTTTCATTTGAATTAGCTTTGAAGGTGAAGGTGTTTATATTTACTTTATAAATAAATTAACTTTGCAAATTATGAGGGCAACGCTTTTTAAAGTTTAAATCTTCTTGGCAAAGATAAAGTAAAGAAGATCCTGCAATTTATGGAAGTAAAGCAGAATAAAAACCAGCAATTCAGTAATATCTCACTAATTATATTTCAAGCTTCACATTCCCATGTAAATATACCTGTCTTTGGAGGATGTGTTCTTTTAGCACCCTAGTTCTCTCATTTTTATTCCAAATACAATTTATACTTTGAATCTACAGGGCTTTATTTTATCTCTATGGTTCAGTATTTTCTCAAGTAGCAACTTTAACTGCTATGACTCCTCCTGTCTACTAAAAAATAGGTTGCAGAACTCTTCTAGTCTAAAAACCTCATTTGTTGGAAATGGGGCCTTATTGTTTGGAACCCCTGGCGCAAGGGCTTTTAAAACAAAAAATGTATTTTTTTATGCTTTATGAAACCGAAAAGTAGCCTATATATTGCCTTGTGGATGTACAGCGCTACATTTCTCATGTAAGTTCATGTAGGTTTAACACAAACATTTATTTTTTCATATTGGCACCAGTGCTGTGCTTAATGAAGCAAATCCTCTGTACTCAACGTGTTTGTTTGTTCTGTCTAAAAATGCTTTATTTTGGAATATTTGAGGTTACATATAAAAGCACATATTTTAGTCCGCCGATTCTATCGATTAATCGAAAAAAAATAAACGTCTGCGATTCATCCCGATTTTTAAAAATAATCGTTAGTTGCAACCCTGGCTGTTCACTGATACGCACTAATATTAAATAATAAGCTGCAGCTACAGATATTTACCACCCTGAATAATATTGTTTAATTAGTTTTGCCTGCCACACAAATGGATATGTAACAAATACCTTCTGCTCTGGAAGCTGTTTTCTTTGGTTGTCTGTTGTGTTCCGTTTTCTGTCGCTCTCATCTTATGTTTGGAAGCAGACTTCTAGGAGTTACTGTATATCTTCTGTATTGTTGCTGTTTAGTTTTATTTCTCCCCTTTTCCTTCTATTTATCTCCTGTTAGTTCTTATCCTCTCTTTCTCTCTTATCTCCCTTTCCGTCTCCATGTATGTTGTGTACGATTTTACTCCCTAAATCATTTTCAATAAAAGTTTCATATAGAAGTACCAAGTGGAACTTTATAATTTCATATTTGGTCTGATTGAGAGCCAAGCTGTTGGGCTATCATCTAGCACTGGGACACACATAAAAAAAAAGACACAAAGACTCATCAAAAAGTTGGCTTATCTGTCCCGATTGAAAATAAAAGTGGCAAAACACCTGCAGAAACAAGACACTCGACAGGTCGGAGCTAGAGATGGTATTCGTCTGGAATTCCATAAAGAGTAAAAAAAACCAACAACAATCCACTGGACTCTTGTTTCCAAGTTTGAAGACGTTTCAGTTCCCATCCAGGAGGCATTTTCAATTCTAAATGTCAGAAATGGCTTTGGGTTCGAGGCTTTATAGAGTGGATAAAAAGTTTTTGATAAGTATTTAGTATTTGGAATAACTATGACCTGAATGACGGAGACTCTTCACCAGCATATTGGTCTGGAATTATGTAAAATCATTCACATAAAGGTTTTAAATAAACCCTACTTAATTGCTGACTAATTGAGCAGTAAGTCAAAAACTTACTTCTAGCTCTAAATTATAATTGAATGCTTTATTTTTAACTCGTTATAGCAATGTTTATATCATCTAGTAGACAGAATCTCACACCTTTTTCCTCTTTCTATCTGCTTTTCTTGTTATAATACACTTTACTGATTTCTCTTCATGTTGATACTATAATGATCTCTTCTAAAGTATCTGACCAACCAAAGTATAGATGAATAAAAGCATTAGGAAGTGGACTTTATGGCAAAGTGGCAGGAAGATCGAAAAAGTTCTGACTGAGTTTGAAAAATCGGCTATCAATAATCTGTAGCTGTAAAACTGTTGCAGACATACAGGAAAAGATTTGAAGCTACTATTTACTTAAAAGGATAGTAAAATCTAAAGATATTTAGCCTTCATTTTCTACTCAATCCATGCTGAACAACACTCTGAAGTACTTTTTTGATATCTCAAAATGCATCTGGAGATCTGGGAGGCTTCTTGCCGGTCTGCCGACATTCAAATAATGGAGGTCTATGGTGCCCGCTTTGAGGCAGAAAAGGTCCATAAAAGTCCACAAAAAACGGCCTCCCATACTCTCTTTGTATATTCTTCCTTAATACTGTATACTTCCAAAAGCGTGTCCCAGGTGGGTAGCATCCAGAATTTATCGAAACCCAAGTCATTTAGAATGTTTTTAGAGCATAAACAGTAGTGTATAGGATTTCCGAAAGTGGACAGTTATCTACGGAAACCACAGCGTATGCAGACCAAACCAGACAGATTTAAAGCGCATTCAGCTCAGCAAAGAACCTCATGCTCTTTCCTCCAACACCGCAGAAGTCCTCGTGACATTTTTTCACGTTGCCTTTCTTGCACAGGTAAACAGCACATTTCTTCGCTTCTACGCTTTGTATTATCGGCAGAGCAGACGCTGAATGCGCACTTTCATTCCGGCTTGGTCCTCTGCCGGCTTCCTCAGTGAGCGCCGCGAACGCCATGGCGCTGCCAGAAATCCTATACACCACTGTTTATGCTCTAAAAACATTCTCAAATGACTTCGCTTTCAAGCAAATTCCCGGATGCTACCCACTCAGGACACTTGGAATACATTGGAAGAGCAGTATGGAGGAATATTGACACGCTTTCTGTGGACTTTTATGGACCTTTCTGTCTCGGCCACCATAGACCTCCATTATTTTATTTGAATGTCACCAGGCACAGCAAGAAGCCTTCCCAGGGATCTCCAGATGCATTTTGAGATATCAAAAGTACTCCAGAGTGTTGTTCAGCATGGGGGTGAGTAGAAAAATGAAGGCTAATCATGTTTTGGGTGGTACTATTCCTTTAACATGCGTCCAGTTTTGGGTTGTAGCTAGGGCTAAGACAATCGGTTTGATCAATTGTTTAAATAATCAACAAATTTAGTTATTGATTTACCATTAAATGGAGTATAGAGACTCTGAAACATGATTTGAACTTATAGAGAAACTCACTTAGAGCAGTTTTTATATCAGAATTGTGAAAATTATATAAACATTTTGCAGTCAAGATAAAAAAAAAAAATGTTTTAATCTGTAAATATTCTCTATCCAGAACTAAAGTGGAACATTTGAGTCTCACCTGGTTTAATTTTGTAAAACGTCATCTTTAAAGTCGTAGGAAAGTATGGCTACAGACTTATTTTTAAATGTCAAATCATTCTGGCTTTGATCGTGTATACAAACGTATTACTCTTTATCAGACCATGTTGTCCAGAAAGTTTGAAAATTTCTATTTAAAAAAAAAAAAAAAAAAAATTCCTGTCTTAAAATCTTAGTTTTTTTTTTCTGTTATTTTATGCAGGCCAGTTAGTTGATACGGCCAGCCCGAACACCTAAATTTGGCCAATCATATATCAACAACAGTCATCTGTCAATCAATTTTTTTCAGTTAGGGCATCTTGATTCATACGTCGCAGCTAATATACACAATGGTTTGAAATCAGAAGTAAGAATCATTTCCTTCCCCATTGAGTTGCGGCGTCCCAGTGTTCACGGGGATGGACGCCTGTGTCTTCAGCAGGCGTGAGAGCTAACAGAACTGGCAGCGCCAAGCGCAGGCAGGGAGGCTCAAACATGGATGGCTGGAAGCCTTCTACACCAAACCAAGCTTCTGCAGCCCTGGCGTCCTCTTCCACTACATCTTCGTTCCCCGCTTTCCTCCTCTAAATAAAAAATGGATGACGGAGGAGACTCATCCACGCCTCCGACGCAAAACTCTCCTCCTTTTGCATGTTTCCTCTGTCCATAGCGTTCCTTGACAGCGTCGTTTTCTAAGTCACTTGATTTATTAGCTACTTGGTCCCAATGGGATTTCCCATTGGGAACCTACTAGCACTAAGTTGCTAACTGGTTAGCAACATGCTTCTGACAAACTGGCCACAATCAACATTCCTTGCAAACCTTCCACCACAACAATCCCACCCCTTGATAATCAACCAATCGCATTCACTTTATTCACTCGTGGAAAGTCGGGCACCACTCGGGAGAATTCGCTTCCCTACAACTTTAAGGAATCTTCGGCTGTTTGGTTAATAGTCAATTAATCAAAAATATAATCGACAGATTAATCTAGTTGCAAAACAATCGTTGGTTGCAGATCTAGTTGTAATGCAGGAAATAGTGTGAAAAACTCAAATAGGTGTAATTACTTCTTATGAGTAGAAAAACCCTTCATTAATAATAGCTACATTCATGGTTCTACTTCCTGTCTTATCTCTGGTTGTAATCTGACGCTCGGGGGGGTGGATTGATTAACGAGGCTCAGATTTCAAGCTTCTGTTCTGAAACTCTGGCTGTTTTAAAGGTGAGCTCATTGCTCTCTCTAATGGTTTATTACCAGCTGCTTATTCTCAGTAAACGTCTTTAACAAAGCATTCTGTGTTGCTTTAAATGGAAAATGTTGAGCTCCATCGCAGTGTAGCTTTGTCTTTAAATGTAAAACTTGAAAAAAAGAGTTTAGAGGTGGTAGAAGCTCACTGAATCTGTAGTGGAGGTGAAACCTGATCCGTTACTCAGTGTTTGATTAGACCGACTTGCAGAGATGAGAAGAGCGCAGAGCCTTTCATCGCAGCGGAGCCTGACGCCACAAGGCAGAGCTGATTTGCTGACACACGGCAGCTGAAGACCTGATGAAGAGCGGATCAGTGTAGCTTCACTGCTCAGAGGGAGAGAGAGAGAGAGGAAGGGGGGAGGTGGGAGGTGTAGGGGATCATGCTGCTGCATCCTTTGCAATGCGGGGTGTGTCCTTCCGTCCGCAGCCTGCATGTCCCTTCAGCTCCTGGGTGTCCTGTTACCAGGAGTGAGCCCTGCAGAGCAGCCGTGATGCTACGCTAGGGCTTTAAAAGCGAACCCCCACCGGCGGACCGTCCATCTGTGAGGAACCGCAGCGTTCATGGTGAGTGAGAGCGTTCTGCTGACCCCCAGACTGTCTCCTTGTCTGGCAGCATCAGAGGACGTCGGTTAGCTAAAACCTAGAGCAGGATGATGGCTCCAGTTTCCTTTAATAGCCTCACTGCTTTGTGTGAGTCGCAGGTAATAAGAAAGCCTGTTTGTAGAGGGATAGAAACGACATCGTTTGCCGGGTTGCCATCCTGGCGATGAGGTTTCATGTGAGGAAGCTTTCTGCTGTGCATCAGGAGCACGTGTAGCAGCGATCCTCGGCGCGTTCTTCTCTCCTTTGAAGAACTCGCAGCTTTTCCTCATTAGAAATGCTGCTAATTTGACAGTTAAATCCAGGAGGGTTTAAGTTCTCTCTTCAGTAAAGCGTGTTCAGATTACCTGCACTGCTGTACATCCGTCCGTTTGTCAACATATTCTACCATCTCTTCCTTTTAAGCCAAATCCACTGATTATTCACCTTGGAAACTATAATTCAGCTGAGGGTAAAATAGACTGTATGGAAATAGAATCATTGTTTAATATTTATTTAGATCATAAAATTTTGAATCAGATAGAATATCTGCTTTGAGTCACAATAAATATTAATAGACATTTCTAGTGACCGAAAAATAATTTAGATTGTTTGTTTTTTTTGCTTGCAACACTGCAAAAACGATCTGGAAACGAGTAAAAATGTCTTAAAATTAGTGTATTCAGCATAATTCAAGCAAGTAAATAATAAGATTTGCCAATGGAATGAGTATTTTTACTCTTAAAATAAGATAATTAGATAATATCCACTTGGAATAAGACAACGCAATTGTTTTTTCTTATTTTAGATGTAAATTGCCTTATTCCTTTGGCAAAGTGTATCAATTAGCTGCTTAATTCAAGAAAGAAATGCTCTTTTTTTAAAGAAAAATAAACTTACTTAGATTTCAAATTTTTGCAGTGAAGTTCTGAAACTCAAACATCCAATTTTTTATCAGGTCAGTCAATGCACCATATTATGTGTTATAAAGTCAGGGTTCACTTAGAAAACTGATACGTCTATGGCAGCTCACTTTGTTTTCATTAAAAGAATCTTAAGAGGGCAGAAGATGTGGAAAACATTAATTTAGCTGATATATTAGTGTCTTATTAATTGAACAGAAACCATCTCTTAAAAAATAAATAAAATAAAATTGAAATCTAATAAAGTTTTCAACCAGCAAAAGTTAAAAGAAGCACATTGAAATTACAAATGTATTAACAAAAATGCCAATAAGGAACCAGAAACAGGTTCAATTAGAAGCTGAGGCATTTATAGGGCCCTATAATTTCCACGATCACGGAATCGCGGAATTAGCAAATTAACGCGGAATCTAGTGTAAACGCGGAATTTCTACTTTTGACATGAAATTCTATGCCTAGTTTTTTATGCACTTTAATGTATTGAAAATATGATTCTTGATGAAATACTTTATAAATCTGAAATTGGGAGGTCCTATTTTATTTTTTTACCCGAAAAAGCTAATGGAGCACTTTTATTTATAACCATTGGTTCATAACGATTAATATTTTGTTAGTACTTAGGGTGCATTATGTTGCATAATGCAGTAAAAGTACCTTCTGAGTAAATGTGTTTTTTTACCTCAATAAATTTAAGGTCATTCCTGTTTTATTTGTGTACATTTTAATCATTAACATTAAAAGCACATTCTCTTTACGACTGAAATAACAGTAAAGGGTAAAAAAACTGAATTTTCAAAAATTAAAACAGAAAAAACGGAATTTTCAAAAATTAAAACAGAAAAAACGGAATTTTCAAAAATTAAAACAGAAAAAATGGAATTTTCAAAAATTAAAATGGAAAAAAAAACTGAATTTTCAAAAATTAAAACAGAAAAAATGGAATTTTCAAAAATTAAAACAGAAAAAACGGAATTTTCAAAAATTAAAACAGAAAAAACGGAATTTTCAAAAATTAAAATGGAAAAAAACGGAATTTTCAAAAATTAAAACGGAATTTTGGAAAAAATAAAACTGATTTTATTGAGCCCTACATTTAAACTGACCAATTATTGCTCCATGGTGATCAGCATTATAAGGAGCTGTAAGTTTACATTCATTAACGAACCTTTAAAGCCCAATGTTTTGGCAGATTTCACATTCTAACATTTTAAAGCGGTCATGTGTCCTGAAAGTCTGTGTATGATCTGCTGAAATGGAAAAAACGTTCCCCTCTGAGCCTGTCTTTCTTTCACCTCTTTGGCTAATGTGTGCTCAAAATCATTCCCCTGATGATGTCATGAGGGGAAACAAGCCAACCAGAGCGTCTGTGGAAGCCCCTCGGTCGAGGTCCTAGGCGATATTTATGAACTCTCACTGGTTGCCATGGTTACAGTTTTTGGGGGGGCAAGGAAACCAAAAAAAAAGCCGGGTGGGGGGTATTTTTGGTACATGCTGTCCGCCTAACATGAGAAGAATTTTCCTGCACACACGCGCTCTAGAGGCCTAATTTTTAGTATTTTTATTTTCAAATGTGAAATAATATGAGACCTTATAACATGAAAAACTTTAGATATTTAATTTTCTTTAGTATAATATATTTAAATTTGTCTTTTCTTTGCTCATGTGTGCTGCCAACTCATCACAAGTCCAGTGTGGATGTGGCCAATAGGCATTTAGCACATTTGACCTTTTTGTGGAGCAAATAAAGACTTTGGTAGAGGATGCTTTGATCTAACCCTACCGCCAGATGGATTTGCCCTCGCATATCCATCTGGAAACCTTCCGCTGAAGTAATTTTGGGAAGGGCTAAAATACTGTTAGCTGGATTGGCCTATGTTGGTGATAGACGGGCCAAATAAAACCAATCAGATCAACGGCATAAGGACGCACTAAACAGAGCCGACCTACTAAAAACACAAACTTCACAAGCCAGGCTACTCTTTCCGTTTAAACTTCAGTCGGGAGAAGAAAGCAAAACATCTTTTCCCTCTGAGAAAAAGCCTCCAGAGCAGTAAGCTTGCTCTTCTTCGTCAGTGAAGTTAGGCACACCTGTAATTCGAGGCAAAACTTGCTCGATAGCCAACGCGCTTAACGCTAGTTTCACTTCCGCTGAAGCCGTTTATGTTCTTTTAGATCGAACTGTCGCTACTTCTTCGCTAAGGCCACACCTCAACCCTCGGCTTCAAAAGCCAACGCCGATTGGACGCTCGCTTGCGAACGGCTCCAAATTTTTAACGGAGAGTCTCCAGACTGATCTGCGAGTGAAATCTTGAAAGCTTACGATCAGTGAGGTCTCACGAGGCTAGCTTTGATCACCTACTTTAACAAATGTGGTAAACAAACCACGACTATGAAACGCAGCGTATCTAATGTCGAACTTATTAGCAACATGTTACTGTTAAGCCAACATAAAGGTAGCTCCCATATGTTAATATTCTCATGTAGTAGAACACATTCTTACCCTGTTCTGTCTTATGGAGTCAAATTAGGTCTTAAAACCAATTCCTTTTAAGTCCTGTACTGCAACCTTTTGAATCTGCTCATAGAAAGATGCTCTGCAGTCCAGGATGGATCTGGCTCATCTACTAATGGCTCGGCTAATTTATCGAGGTCTTCTTGGTTTAAATACAGTCCTGTTGGTCACCAGGAAAATGATCGAGCACAACGTCTCGTCCTCTGCTCTTTTGACTTCAGAAAAGCAGTTATGAAAACTAGAGACAGGCCGGGGTAAAACTGCACAGATTTCTAATCTGGAAAATTAATCTTTTGCATGACTTGGTAAAAGAAAACTTATTTCGCCTCACCGATTCACATGATCAATAACCAAATGTTACTACTGGCAAAACAGGAAGTAGGATGATGATGATGGCCCTGCATGGTTTTTATTTTGTTTAAAAAATGTATAATGTAAACAAACTAATTCACATGCAGTTTCACTTTCAATTGCAAAATGGCAATAGCAGCATTGTTTTGTTTTTGTTTGTTTCCCACCTGAAAAGAACATTGAAAAATCTTTCAATGGTATGGGCACTCGGCTGATTAAATATTTACTGTAAGATGCGTCAACAGGAAGCAGATGAAAGGTTTTTTTTAGCTGCCAAAAAACAAACATGGATGCCTTCTGTTTGTTTGGCTACTAGAACAGAGTATTTTGCTCTGCTGAAGGCTTTCCTTGTTTTCTATCCTGCTTTTTCAGGCTGAAAGAGTATGGAAGGAAATTAGTTCCATTATTGTTGCAAATTTTTTGTAAATGGAAATTTGGAAGAAAAATTGAATCTAGGAATAAAACTTTTAACTGACTTCTAATAGAAGAGGAAAAAAAAGGTTTCGAGAGTAACTCTGCTTTGATTTTTTTTTTTTATTAATTTTTTTATTTAATCTATTATATTCAAACTTTTTTATTAAAGATTTAGTTTTTTTTTCACATTAAGTTTTGCAAATTGAATTCCGTTCAGATTGCACAAGGAGAATGTAAACTGTAAACGCTTATAATTAAAGGTATTAAAAATCAGATTCTGCTAAGTTTGTTCAAACTTATCAAATGTCTACAGACATTTAAAAGCTGCTACAGTACACAGCTGTAACTGGTAAATCTCTCAATATTTAGCACTTCTTTTCAAATTAAAACAACCCTTAAAAGTGTTCTAACAATTTTAAATGAAAAAAAAACTACCTTTCAAGACCGTCTAGACGCTCATGCAGTTGAAGATGGCAACCAAACCCACATTCTGCATGTTACAGATTCACTACTCTGGTGTAAATACTGGTTTGGCTTCCGTTTTCACTGGTCTATAGTAGAAAATGCTTTTTTTTACATTTATTTACTGACCTGATCATTATAGTCAAACAACAGTAGGAGTTTGCTCTGAAATCGAAGGGTTGGTGGTTCAAGTCTCCAGCTTTCAGTGTCATCGTGTCCTTGGGTAAAACATTTCACCTGCATTATCTACTGATGGTCATGAGGCCCGGTAGCGCTATGGTACAGCAGCCTCGCTTCTGTCAGCGTGCCCCAGGGCAGCTGTGGCTACAATGTAGTTTGCCACCGTCTTGTGTGCATGAATGTGTGACTTACAGGTCAGGAGATTAGACCAAAGTGCTTTAAAATACAGTTAAAGTGCTAGATAAGTACAGGTCGTTACATAAATAAAAAATCATTGGTTAAAAGAACTAATTCACAAGACGTCTCTAAACTTTTATTCACCCTAATAAACAGAAATAAAAATACTTCTAACCGTCAAATCCTGTAAAACTAATCAAGCTTATCCTTAAAGACTGGCTGACGGCAGCATTATATCTGGCATGTCGTTTACTAGAACTTCAGAAAGTAATCAAACAAAAGGTAAAGGGTTCTGTAGGCTAAAGAGCTCATTGTGGAGCAGAGTTTCAGGTCAGGAATGATGCTGCTTTCTCTTCTCCAGCAGATCAATGTGATCAATGTAGCTGCTGATGCCAAACGCTATGATTAAAGATGATGATAAACTATATGCCAGAGAGTTTCAATGCACAGCAGCAATTTTTTTATTGTTCAGAATCTGCTGAAGCACCATGGTCAGCAACTTGCTGCTGAGGTACTACCATCTGATCTTAATTTCTTCAGTTAAAAGTCTTTTTTTTATTATTGAGCAATTTTGCTTTAGCTGATTTTTAAAGCTGCACGTCTCACTTTGAGCTTCAAATGATCGAACTGATAGGAGCATCGTTTAATCTGGAAAAATACCTCCTGTTCAACCACAAAGTTAGTCTGGTTAAAGTGGAGCTGTTGAGCTAAATCCTCATCTTCAATGGTCTTTTTAAATTTTGGTACGATTCACATGTCCAGATTGATCTTTTTCCCTTCAGGTGCTGAAGTTGTATTCTCTGGGGAATAAAATGACAGATTAAGGGTTATTATTATTATTATTAAAATAAAATAATGAACACAAGAAGCTGGAAGTCATGTAGTCATGACACAAATTCAAAAAATGAGAGCAAGAGCGATTGTAGAGGTGTAATAACGCATCAGTCCTGATCGAAAGATTAATTAAATCATTAACACTTATTAACAATCCAATTGATGCAAAGGAAAAATCGTTTGTCATCTTTAGAAAAGGCCTTTCTTTAATTCACAAGGCAAACATGAACATTTAGTGACTAGGTGATTTTGGGTTTTTTTTATGAGAAGGCTGTTTTTATTTAAATGCCTGATACATTTATAGCTGAGAAATAGTGGATCAAAAAATGTAATCAAGTTAATAACAAGGTCTGTTATCAATTCATCCCATTTTAAGTGAAAAAACATATTCTACATATCTACACAATAAAAAATAGCTTCAAATTAGTGAATAAATAGACATGAGCACAGCAATAGAAATGTTTTGTTTGTTTCAATGTTAAGTTTTTCAACCATCAGTTTGGTTGAAAGTAGGGGTGTGCAAAATAATCGTCATGATGATGCATCGTGATTCTAATTTTCGTGATCTACTGCATCGATTCTTGACGGCAAGTATCGATTATTAATTTAAAAAAATTATTAAACAAAATTGCATGAATGGTTGGCGAACATCAGCCAAAAACAAGTGGAATACCACTTCCAGTCCAGTAGATGTTGCTGCGGATGTGTTGATGCACGCTGCATTGTGTCACAAGCATTTCCGGCTGCGGGATACTGCGGCGAGTCATTCAAAAACAAAACATGGAGGAGAAAATATTGCAATGCATCGCAATAATTCAAGTATCGCGGATGCATCGCGGATAGGAATCGCGATAAATTGGCCTCAGAATCGTGGATTCGAATTGAATCAAGACTTCTTTGGCAATACCCACCCCTAGTTGAAAAGCTATAAATATTAAGCCTTTTTTTCACCCTGATATCTTATGCAACTTCTTCGAAAAGCTGCTACTTTAGAAATGTGAACCAAGAACATTAATTACAGCACAATTCCTTAAATTAAATATTGTTAAAAGAGTATGTAGATAAAAGGCAAAAAATATTGGCTTTAAAGGAAAAGTCCGGTCAGCAAGGAATGATGATCAATGGATCATTATTTATACTTAAAATTATTATTAAAATTTTCGCGGTGATTGAATGAATTTAGCTTCAATCAGCAAAAAAAAAAGAAGATAATATTTTTTGTCGTAATCACTAAGTCTGGGAGCGGCCATTTTGACCAAATATAGTAACCCCTCCCTCCTGCCATCTTCCAGTAGTGTCGTCACGGTGCGGTAAGCCTAGCGCCATTCTCCCCGCTTTACAAGCTAAATCAATGGGAACTACTAGACACATCTGCAATCAACAACAATTACTGAAGATTAGAGGACTTCACCATTGAAATTCACCAGAGCTATAGTGAAACTGACAATGCCCACGTGCATGGCAGCTGGATGCTGGAATACATCGGGTAAAAGTGAAAAAAAAAGAGTTATTCCACCTTTCTGATTCCTGATCCTCCACGGACGGGTTGGTCGTTGGATCACCAACTTGAAGAGGGAGGATTTGCCATCGAACTTCTGGCCAGAGAAAAAACCCGTAATATGTAGCCAACATTTGGAAGAAGAATGTTTTCAAGATGACTTGGATAATAGCGCGTTGTGACAAACACCAGATACAGCCCTGGGACTTGATCAACAGCCGATACCGCACCGTGACGTCACTAACCAGTAGGTGGCAGAACGAAATTAGTCTTAATTATAAACACTTATTTGAACAGGATGGAATAATTTCATATCTAAAGTACTTTCAGAAGTTTGACTTCTGAATATGAGCGGACTTTTCCTCTAACTATTTAGCATCAGTATGGATAATTGCTCCTTTTCTGCTTTACAGTAGAAGTGAATTTTATGTGTTGTTATTTTAACCTTTTTTTTATGGACTTTTCAGTAATTTGCTGCTTTTGCTCAGGTTGCCAAACAGTCAAAAGGTTTTATTTTCTAATGCAGCTCAAGTTCAGCAGTTTGGGGTTTTACTTCCTGAATGGATGAAATGTGAGCCTGGTTTAATGTATAGGTTGTGTATGACGTAGCGAGCTGCTTTTCAGCCGGTCGCACAGACTCTGTGGTGTTGCTGAAATATTCCTTCAATATCCCGACCCGATCCATGACTTCCTCTGCTTCACTCTCTTTGGTTTCCGTTTCAAATACAATCAGAAAGAACAAAGTTTTGCTTTTCAAGCTCTGATCACTTCCTGGTGTTTCTCTAATCTCCACTGCTACCAAATGACAGATCCTCAGTGTTTTGTTAGCTCGCCTCAGGCAGGTTCCACTTAACGGCACCATGGAACCAGGAGCAGCTTTTATCTGCCTTCATGCATTATTTAGTGAGGATGCTGAGTTTCCATGACGGTTTGATGCTAAAGAAACAACATAAGGATCATGCCTCTATCTATTGCTGTGTCGACAAATTAAAATGATCTGACTACAGAGCAGCTCTATGAAGCTGTAAAGGTCGCTAGCTGCCAGCAGGAGAGCAAGTCAGTGGTTCATTCATGGCAGCCAGGCGCTCTCAGCTCTTGCATCACTTTCCGGAAACTGGAGAAGTCGGCAGAGCGCCAGCATGACGAAGCATGTTGCCCAGGCGCCAGGTTATCACGGGTTACAGTTGCTATTCCAGAGGAGAGCCGCTGGGAGCCAAGCTGCAGGAGAACAGTTCTGCTTTCCAGTGATTAATATGTAATCAAATCCAGAGGTTTTACTGGCCAGGTCTCTGCTGGGAGATCAGCAGCTCTCTAATAACGCCAACTTCACCTTTAATCTGAAACACGAGACAGGAAAGAGAGGATGAATAGACAACTTTCAATCACTTACATTCAATAAATCAAGGGAAAAAAAGAAAAACTAAAAGAAAATTTATTCAAATTCAAATTCCATTTTTTATTAATATGAAAATCTTGATTTTTTTAAATGATTTTATTATATATTTGTACATTAAAGCTCCAGGTTTGATATTGTTTTAATGACCTTAAATGCTCAGAATCCCAGAGCTTTTCTGTTCCCTGGGAGATTGCTTACTTCTGCATGGATCAGCAGGATAGCTGTGATGATGGGCATTAAAACGCTTCATCATGGAGGCTAGTGTGCATTGAAGTCAGATGTGTGTGAGACTTTTTTTGATCTCCTTTATGCTCCGTGAACAAAATGTTTCTACGTATGGTGACAAATGGAATAAAGAGAATGGCTTCCTTGCTTTATTTGCTGTGATGAGTGGGAAAAGGTCATTTTGAGTGGGGATTTTTAGAACCTGGTGGATTGTAACACCTTTAAATACAGTATTTACGCGACTATAAGGGAGCGCGCTATAAACGTCTTTTTTCCCCCTCAAAATGTGCGGCGCTGGCCTATAATGCGGTGCGCCCTATGTGTTACTGCTTGACGTTTGAGAACCACCCGTGAGAACGTTAAAAGGAAGTGGAAGTGATATTGGCGTGGATATTGTATAAAAGAACAGGTATGTGCTTTATACCCAAGAACATTGTTGTCATAACAACCCTGAAAATGGCAAAGAGACAAGCCTATGAGTGCAATTTTTCCATCTGGACCAGGACTACAGTAGCTCAGAAACGTCCGGCGGATGATAATGAAAAGCTGGCTGAGCTTCCACTCCTACTGCAGCAAACACATAAGCCGACAAGCGCATCCAGCCAAGCCACATTACCAACATTGATGAGGTGCTTGCTCACTTTTCGACATCCCGGTGAATCACACGGTGGAGAAGAAGGGGACCAACGTGGTAGCGATACACACACACGGGGTATGAAAAGGTGTTGTTTACTGTTGTTAGCTTGGATGCCACGCAAATGGACAGAAACTGCAGCCTATGGTGATTTTTAAGAAAAAGACTTTGCCTAAAGAGACTTTTCCAGCTGGAGTCGTTATTAAAGCAAATGAAAAAGGGCTTGAGGATGGATGAGGAGGAGATGATGAAAGCGTGGCTGAGTGAGAGGTGAATGTAAGGAGACCAGGTGTTTTTCCACGCATCACCATTGCTCTTAATCTGTGACTCCATGCGTTGCCCATCTCACAGCGATGTGAAAAACATGGTGAAAAAAATGAATGCTGTGCTTGCTGTTATTTCGGGAGGTCTGACAAAGGAACTTCAACGGCTTCGACATCGGTGTGTGAGCCGGCGTTCAAAGTAAGGCGGCTGATCCTGGTCGTATTAAAAAGGAAACAAGAGACCAAGGTGCCTTCTTTTGGCAGTGGGAAGCGGTGGATGAGCGACAGAACCACAGTTTCCGCGAAAAATGGAAGGCAGCGCCGGGCAAGGTTTACATACACAGTTTGCGGATGGATTGTTGATGCTTGGACTACGCGTGTCTGGCTGGCACGATTGTTCAGAGCTTCGCAAAAGCGGCATCATTTCCGAGTAGCCACCGGCGAGGAAATGTCACTCTGACAGCAAGAAGGGGAAATTGGCATAATGTCTGACTTAAGCGCGCTGTTTAATTCAGAAACGAGGATGATGACTTTGATGGGTTTTGATTAATACTTTGTAATAAATACATGAATAAAGCACAATCACACTCAGTTTTTCTCCGCTCTATTTTTAAATCGCGCAGTAAATTTATTTAAAGGTAGTAGAGGACATGTACCTGTATATAAAACCCGCGCCCTATAATCCGTTAAGCCTTATGTGTGTGTTAAATACAGTAATGGCACACATAACTGAGAAGTCGCGCTTAAACAGTACGGTGCGCCTTATGGCTGTGAAAATACACGGTAGTTAATCTGTAAATCTGACATGACTGTAGTAGAGAACCGATTTCACATCCTCCCATCTTCAGCTTCTTAAACACCTTTCCTGCGTTTCCTCCTGTTGGCAACAGCAGCCTTGCAGAACAGATGCTGCCTAGTTAATGACCTCTCCTTCAGTAACCTTCCTTTCCCCTCACCCACCTTTTTCCTCACTGCAGCATCCATCTCTGGCTAATCTGTTTCTCTTGAGTACAGCCACTCATCAACAAACAGCACTTTATCAAATGCCTGTTTGCTTTCTATTAAAGCACAACTGGTGAGAAACAACACGCAGTAAACAAACATGTGATGTTGGGAACGGTTCTGAGTTTATTATTGATAAACTCTGCCTATAATAAGCAACCTTATGTAGGAATGTAACGATATCTCCGGTTTTAGTTCGTGTTTATAAATAAAAAAAAGCTAGTGTATAAATAAAATACATTTTCTTAAATATGTAAATGTTTACTTCTGCTTATTATGCAAAGATCAACACTAAAGGACTCTGCCCCAAAAAGGAAGCAAATTTATATTCAAGTGATATGGAGCTTCTAGTAGCTCTGCGTTTAAAGCTGAGAAATAACCTCTTTTTTTTTTTTTTTACTCTGCTTTGCTTCAAGTAACAGTAACTCAAGCTAGGGATGTGCCAATGAAACTCTTATTTCAGGTGCAATATAATATTTCAGTTTTAAGTATGGGAGCAGAATTGCAGATTGTATTGATTATAAAGTTTACATATTTTTGCTGGTTTTAAAGTTTTCAGGATTTTTTGCATGTTAAATAACAATACCTCAGGCAATCTTAGAATATTGTCAAGTCGCGTTATATTTGGGTAATTTGAACATATTTGATCCTCCTCCTATAAACACTTAATGGAAATATTTTTTACTCAGGACCTAACCTGTGCTGCCATGTTTATTGCGGCACAGCTTGATGATAGAAGTTTTGTTCAACTTCCCATTTATTTAAAGCGAAAAACAAGCAGCCCATAATAATCTTACTAATCTCAGCTCATTCTCTGTAAAACTCTAATGCTACATTCACACCGCAAGCAGCAGGAGCAGCAAAAACATGTGTGCTGCTTCATTTTTGATGCTTCTACTAGTTTAGTTCTGCTCTGGCTGCACGGTGGGAAATTGGGTCTGATGCGCGTTGGGCTGAGCTATCCTATCCTTTTCTTTGCCTGGAACAATGGCAGCAGAATAATAAAAGTGAACATGTTGTTTTTTGCCAGCAGATTTTGCATTTTTAAGTTAATTTAGGGCGTTAATAAACTGTTTCAGAGGGAGTGATCACAGCGCTCTGTGCATCAGCAGCGATGTGTCGGTCTCCCCTGCCAGCTGCCAGATCAGCATCTCTGATTGTTTGATGTGGCACGTCGAGCAGGAAAAGTAAAATATTTCCAGCTCCACCAGCTGCTGCATTAACCAGCTGCTTCAGGTGTGAATGTAGCATAAATGTTCCCTGTAGCTCTGTTGTTCTGAGGATAGTTGCCCAAAATCTAGACAAGTAAAAAAGTGAATTTGTTCTTGAATTGAGAAGGTTAAATAAACATTTTGCCAATGGAACAAGACAATTTACATTTAAAAAATAAGAAAACACAATTGCATTGTCTTATTTCAAGTGCATTTTATCTAAATATCTTATTTTAAGGTAAAAATACTCATTCCATTGGCAAATCATCTCATTTACCTACTCAATTCAAGGGTAAATACACTTAATCTAAGACATTTTTACTTATTTCTTGATCATTTTCCCAGTGAGAGTAAAGAAAATATGCGAGCCCATGAGACGGCCAGTGGCTGGAAGTTAGAGGGGATTCTGCTGGGAGTCGCAGGGCAGTGGGCTGCCACCAGATTGTTACTTTAGATAAAGAATCCCCCCTGAGAGATATTTTAGTTAATTCATCCTGCGTACCTATTTTATAGTTAATATGTAATTACACTGACATGAGCAATTATTGCTCCTTGTCAGATGTTTGCATGAGCAATAGTTAATCAAGAATCTATGCTGTCTCTATGGACCCATCATAACGTTTTGGGTTGAGACAATGTGCAGAAAACACACAAACACAATAGAGAAAATGAAAAACCCATTGTAGAGAAATGACCGTCCCAAAGTCTGTAGGACGTTCTTGAGGGAGGAAAAAAAAAAACGCGAAAAGGAACGCACAAGGAAAATTGTAAACTGTAAAATATCGTTAAAGAAAATATATAGATGGAGTTGTAGCCTGATGCATATTTGAACTTTTTCCTATACATAAACATTGGGTAGATTTTTATATATATATTTTTTTCCTTCTACAGTCCGAGTTTAAAAAGATAAAGATAACTAGTTCATTGTGGGATCTATGACAATGCATCTCTACGTCCTTTTAAAGGTTGTTATATGGATGCAAGTAAATGGTAAACTGATGGGAAACAAACGGTTGTTTCTGGAGATTAGTCGCCATGGTTTGTTTTGTTTATTCTGTTAAGATCTCTTAGTTAGATGAAACAGTTCTTACATTCACACCAACATTTAGCAACATCAAGGCAACAGGAAGTAGGACCAAATTCACTCTGATACAATACAGGAAGTAACGACAGGACAAAGCCATCTACACAGGTTACTCCTGAGGAAATGTAATCTCAACCTTTTACAATGTCAACTGCTTGTGAATCTACGAGAAGCTTCTTCAGCCAAAGGTTTCCTCAAAGCAATAGTTTATTTTTCCCATTTTATTTAATATCTGTTTAACTTGAACATTCCAGGTTCTAATTCTATCCTTTCCTCCAAGACGTACTCAATGATTATGCTTCCTGTGGACAGATTGAAACAGGGAAATAAGATCATCCAGTTGCCATAGATTTAGTCATCTCAGCATTAACAGGGTTCCCGCGGCTCCTTAAAAAGTCTTAAAAGGCATTAAATTCTTCAAAATAAAACTAAGGCCTTAATTGGTATTAAAATGTCTTAAATCAGTCTTTCGTAGGTCTTAATTTTTAAAACCTCATAAATAGGATCATTTTTATTATGATTTATTTTTTGTAATCTAAATCTGTATTTAATTTTTTTCTTTATTAAAAATCTGTCCCGAGCATGAACCAATGTTGCACCATTAACTTTTTGTCTGGTAAACATGAGCAGGTGTAAATGTAACGAAAATGTCTCCAGCCACGAGTTTTCTCCATGGCTAAAACCAGGGAACAAGAAGCTTATTCAAGCTCAGAACGATGGGAATTAAGGCAGGGGAGTCGCATGCGAAGCGCGAAACACAAAGCCAAAATGGAGTTACAGAGAAAACAGCCGGTATTTCAGTTTAGTTCCACCCTTGTCTTGTAACACTTCCACTTATCACCAAATCAAAACGATACTAAGAAACCATACAAAGAAAAAATTGCTGCCAAAAGACTTAGCAAGCACTGGTTATGTTATGCTTTTAAAACTGATTTGTTTTGTTCTGCTAAAACAAAGTTTGTGAATTCAGTTAATTGTTTTTAGCTTTCTTCCTGTATGGGAAGCTTTTCAACATTTGAAACATTAGTGCAGTGGTTTATGTTAAAATAAACCTTTGGCTTAGTTGTCGCTAGCAGGTTTTTCTTTTGTGTTTCTTGGTGAATTTGGTCTTTAAATTTTTATTTCAAGTGGCCTTAAAAAGTCTTAAAAAGTCTTGAATTTAACTTGCCTTATGCTGTAGGAACCCTGATTAATCACCAACTTATTTTAATTTGTCTAATGATCTACAAATTTCTTTTCTTTAATTTAATTCCACAGTAATGTGATTGAACAAATAAATGGTTGAATTATCTGCGTTTAGGACAAAAGTTTAACATTTTGAAATAAAAGGAAAATAATTATTAAAAACAGAACATAACAATGGTCTAAGATGGCCCCACTCCACCAGACAGAGCCTTTAATACAGACTTACTAACTTAAACAAGAACAATAATCTTTAGATTCTCCATGTCGATTGTAGAGCTTTCAAAGCCAAACAAACTCAACTTCTCCAATAGAGGAGCGTAATTTAGTTAAGCAAAGACAACAACTACAGCTAACAATACAATCCTAAAAATAATCTCCTGAATGTTCCTACATTTATCCAATCATCAGTCGTCTGAGATAATGTCGTTGTTGTGAAGCGCCCTGTCTTATAAGCATGAGGAAATGGACAAGTATTTATTTATAGTTTTTTTTTTTGTCATTTCCTCAAACCTTTTTTTAAATCTTTTTCTGAAGAGTCATGATTTTTGGCAATTTTTTGACAACTGAAATAACCACACATCTACTTAGTCAGTACCTGAAGGTGTTAAGTTTTATAGAGGTCAAGGCATTTTTTTTACTGCAATTATATCTGGTTTATTAAAACTAAATAGTTTAAATTTGATATTATTTACATAAATAAATCCCCATTTAACCTTCCAATCAGGAGCTGTCGTAACTGTTGCACTTTAAGCTTTTTAGTGACTACTTAAAGAAGCCTTTTTAAAGTTTTTACTAAAAAACACCTATAGAATAACCTTTTTATTTCACCCTTTATGGCTACAACGCTGTTTGATGATTAGAATGACACCTCAATAGTTCGGCATCGCCGCATCTGTAAGCCTGTAGCCTATTTTACTTGAATGTACTTCGGGTCGGAAGTTTCCGCACCGTTTTATGTGGAAGTGACGTCAAATGCATCCATGTTAAATAGGTCCAATATAGTAAGGAATCCAAACGTTATAATCAAGATGGATGTTGTGGATACTTAGAAGGGACCAGCATCCCAAAAAGATGAAAAAAAGTAAAAACAAAAAAACACAAAAATTGTCAAGCAGGAGCGCAAGCTACAAGCACACGCGAAAGATTGCTGCGCAGTTCTGTGTTTGTGCCACAGGTGACAGTATTATTAGAAAACTCCGCAATGCCTCTTTTAAATATTTTGCCGTGATCTAACGTAGGGCTGGGCTTATATGGAAAAAAAACTATGGTCAATGATATGGATTTATTTTATATCACGATAACCATATATATCACGCATATACCACAACTGATGTTGCATTTTATGTTTTCATAGTCCGTCTCAGATGGACACGGTTGAAAAAAAATATTTCATTGCTTATTTTTTACCCATCATCTTGTTTCCTAATATGAGAATCCCAACCTCAAACCAAGAACACCAGTTATGCAATTTGCGGCCATGACAGTGAACAGTATAGAATCTTGGCTATTGCGCTGCAGTAATTAATCATTTAATATTAGTTTGTTATTGACATTTTATAAAATTCCAAGGCCAGGTTTTTCTTTGTTCTTCACTTTACCTTTTCCACTAGGAGGCACCTCGCCTATTTAAGAAGAAATGTGTATTTACAGATATAGCCGTGAAATAGCACTCTGGTGATCTGCTTGAGTCGCTGGAGACGCCTTTCTCGCGGCGCTTGGCCAGGATCCTTGGGCGCACGCTTCCTTAAGCTTCGCTGTGAGAATTTCTTTCCAGTGCTTCCTGTATTTTCATCCTTGTTTGTTTTGATCGAGTGGCTGTAGTCTCCGTGTTCTTGTTCGCGATTTTTCTTCAGGTGGTAAAAGAGGCCGAGTTTGCATCAGCCATTGGAATTCGCTGCTGCACAGTTTACATATCGCTATGCTTGTTCTTTTTATCAGATGGCTGAACCGGAAATATAACCAAACAACCGAAGCTGCTCCCTTTGGGCAAGGCAAAGTGGTGTTGCTGTGTCTGTGACCTGGCAACCGCTGGTTCCCCTGTAACCGCCAAGGTGTGGTAAATATCTTTTTTGGTGTCCATCATTCATTTTTTTTCTGCCAGAAAGAAATTCTCAAGGGCTTCTCCGCCAGTAATGTCGTTAAAACGTGATGGTGCAAAGCCGCTGACGTGAAAGCGTGTAGTAGTCGCGAAAAAACCACGTTTCTCTACACATTATCTTTTTTATTCTTCTTTTTTTTTTTGTTATATACACTTAGAGTTTGTATAGCAAAACGCAAAATGTTATATTAACAAATTATATTAAAATGTATATTAGCAGTAATAATAATAATAAAAAAAGTTTATCACAATAGAAAATATAGAGGAGAAAGGTCACGATAGACATGTTTCTCTCTCGCCCTCACGCATATATATGGTCCATATCGCCCAGCTCTAATCTAACGCTAGGGTACTAAAATCACGCCCCTGGTCAGGACCTAATTTATCGCATTGTGCCGCTACTTCTTCTGTTGGTGGTGCGCAGGGATTTGAGCTTTTATTTTTAATCTGGATTTTTTTATTGGTTTTGAGGACCAGAGGGGAACGAACGCAAAGTCAGGAAGTATCTATTCTCTAACTCTATTTAAGTCAATGACATGGATTTGGTTTGTTTGGGCAACATCTCTAGCCTAGCCTCGCTTTAGTTGTGCTTAGAATCTGGAATTTTGAAGTCAACATTGCCGCCACCTGCTGGTGAAGCAGAAATATGCCAGCTTTTTCTTTTCTCATGCAAACTTTTTTTTTGTTTTTTTTCCAGTGCTTATCCTCATTATTGTCCCTCTGCATTTAACCCATCCCCTTAGGGAGCAGAGGGCTGCTATTGTGCAGCGTCACAGGAGCAGTGTGGGGTTAATGGTCATTGCACAGGGACCCAGAGTGGCAGTCTTAAAGCACAATACCCTAACCCCTAGGCCACCACCCCCCTTTTTGTATTTAATTATTTTTACAAAACCCATGAAGAGAATGTTTTGTGTTTTATTTTTTTATGTTGAAGCCAAGTTCTTTTCTTTAAGTAAGAGGTCAGTAAATGTCAGATCTCACATTAAAGAGGAATGAATGCCATGGTCTGCATCAGTGCTCTGTTGATCAATGAATAACTCTGTTCCTGCAGACCTCAGTCGACGTAATTAAGTCAGAGCGGACATGCCGTGGTCTCTGATTCAGTTTAATGTTGTGCATTCATGTTGCACTTGTTCTATTTTTGGTTGGATCATAATTAGTCAGACAGGGAGTTTTAAAAAGTACGCCCCTGAAAGTGATTGCCGCATAAGGCTGATTGCACACAGAGGCTGAGAGTCAGCTGCTAGCTGCTCTATGACCCCAGCTGGAGCAGACTGCTTGTCACATGGCCTCCCTTATTCATGGGATCTGTCACACCCAGCGGATGAATCAAGCTGCACGCTCACTGGACATAAACTGAATGACGGTGTGTCCGCGACAGCTTTGTCACAAGGTTGTCAGGCCATCTTCTGGTGGCTTTAGGGGAAGGAAAAAACCCAAACCTCCGATGCCTTTGTTTTGTCTTCTTTGTAGTTTTCCAAGTTTTTTCAGTCCTTCATTAAATCTCATTGGTGTGTCATTCCATATCAGCATCTGACTCTGTGAAGCACCTTAAGGCTCTTTTCCCACACTCTGAATCCACCTTTTCTCTAGCTCAGCTTCATGCTGATCACATGTTGACGCCAACGATCAGGATCACACTAAATGGAGATCACAAAATGCTGTCTATACTGGCATGTTTTTGTCCTGTTTCATTAACATTTCTGTGTTTATCTACAGGAATATGAAACAAAGAGTGGCAGAGCTGGCAACCAGACATCCCCCAGGCCGGGTGTGAGGAAAAACCTGGACTTTGAGCCCCTCTCCACCACGGCGCTGATCCTGGAGGACAGACCTGCGTACGTCTCCTAATCCTTCCATTGCACTCATGTCTTCATCATCCAGATTATTACAGCTTAAATTTCATTGTTCTCAGTCTGCTTGTCCTATTCTCTTAATTACTCATCTAATGAGGTTGAAAATGTCTGACTCGTCACGCTTGTTTCATGGTGTCTCCTTTTTGAGAGTTTAAGTCATTTTTTTTTTTATATTTAGAATAGATTCAAAATCTCTCTCGTTACAAATTTAATAGGGATGCAAGATATAATGGGCCCCCTATCGGTATCGGCCTTAAAACTGAATATCGGACATCGGCCACCAATCGATATTTAACCCGAGCATTTGATCAACTTCTGAGTTTCTAAAGTCTAAAAAAAAATTAAATACTACTTTCTTCTTCCTCAAAAACTTCTTTTTACAGACTTAAAAAACTTCTAAAGACGAGGGAAAAAATATTGATAAATACTAATA
Source organism: Cyprinodon brontotheroides (assembly GCA_018398635.1). Taxonomy (NCBI): domain Eukaryota; kingdom Metazoa; phylum Chordata; class Actinopteri; order Cyprinodontiformes; family Cyprinodontidae; genus Cyprinodon; species Cyprinodon brontotheroides. The sequence goes on along the minus strand of JAGKQL010000069.1, from coordinate 1,145,490 downwards.
TCCATATCCCAATATCTTCATGTGTGTTGATATATTGCCATTTAAAACACCATATCAATCTCTTTTACTAATGAAATATTGTGCTATATGTCATCGCTATGCTACGAAATCCCCCGAAAATTCACGAAATGTTGCCATATTTTTATATGTTGATATATTGGACGCGGTATCGATCTTTTAAATTTTAAATCTCACAAGAATTTGCAAATATCAATGGTGAGTTTGTAACAGAACGATGAAATTTCACGAGATTTTGAAAGTAAAATAGATCGATATACCGCATTTTTAAAAATCAATTTGATATCAAAATATATGAAAATATATTTGAGTATATTATTTTTCAAAAGTGTCAGAAATGGATGGGTAAAACTGGCTATTAATCATCTTCACTGACTTCTTACTTTTGTCCAGCTTTAACATCGGTATCGAGTATCGGTTATCGGCTATATGAGTTTTGTAGGTAAATATCGTTGAGCATCGGATGAGTGTTTACAAAGCAAACATGCCCTAAATTTTAAAGTTATTCTATTAAAATATAGTAGTTTGAAATCCCTTACAGGTTTGACGTTAAGGATTTTGACCACTTGCCCTTTGGGCAAGTGATCACATTTGATTTGCCCAGAAACAATTCTTACTTGTTGCTCAGTATAATGTTTGATAAATATAGTTCCTAATATTCATTTTGTATATATATCGAATGAAACATGCTTGTTTTTAAAATGTTTTTTGTAGTTCAGTATTTTTAAGTTTCCAGGTTCCTTGGCGTGTATCCGCATAAAGGCCAGATAACTGAACTCCAGCCTACATTACCGTGTTAACATGCTTTCAATCTATATTTTTCCTGCACATTCTTTTCAAACTAAAAAACTTTGCTTTTAAACTGTTGTGTGCTTGGAAAATATAAATCTGTAATGTTAAAAAATCTAAAAACCTGACAGGTTAAAAACTTAAGATAAATCACAAGACAGAAGTCAATGTCTTTTATTTTAGAGTCATGGTATGTTTATACAAGATAATACTATTAATATAATGTGACTTTTCTAGAGAATCATTATACATAGTTATTTTATACAGGGTTTACACAGTTTTACATAATTTCAGAATTCCTTGACTTTTAACTGACTCGGGATTAGTTTTCGCGAGAATGTGTATAAAACAACAAAAATGGCGCCGGCAACACTTCTGGGTCGTTTTCATCGAATGTCGGTGATTTTAAAGAAATTTTTTGCGATCTTTGCACTTTCCCGGCGGGCAAATGCAATGAAATTTGTACTCTCCCAACAATGAAAACTAGTTGCCCTGGGAGATCGGGCGATGGTTAACATCGAGCCCTGCCTTAAATGACAGTTTGAGGATAGGATCATATATATTACTGAAACTCTTTCCCTTCTCAGAGCAATAAAATGACTAAAACGCAGATAAACATGGTTTAATCATATTTTGCCGGGCTGATCTTAGCATGTCCCATGATTACGTTAGACAAGCAGTTTAACAAAGAAAATGTAAAAAGCATCAACATTGTCTCACAAAAGTCAGAAAACATTTTTTTAAATATTTGTATTAGCATTCTTTAGAGAGATAAGGATAGAAATAAGTAATTTCAGTACCGTAATTAAATTATTTATGGACACCCGGATCTTTATGTGGGACAGATCGGGTATTGACAACCAGACTTCCAACCAGTCCGTTCTTGAAATTGACTGCTGTCCCAGCATGCACTGCGGCAGCAGCAGCTTCCAATGGAGCGCTTACAAAGCTGTGAATTAAAAGTTCTCTATTCTGTTGCTGTTCTATTAAGGTACGTTTTAAGATCATCTGAGGCGAGAACATTATACTTTTAAGAATCAATATATGGCCAATTTATTGATTTATTTCCTAATAAAAAAAAAAAAAAAACTTACAATGTTGAGAGAACAGTGGCAACCAGCCAGGGCTAACCGTAGCCAGAGCTAACCGTAGCCAGGGCTAACCGTAGCCAGGGCTAACCGCAGCCAGGGCTAACGTTAGCCTGTCTACAGCAGCCCTCTCGGCATAGCCCTGGGAAAAGGACCGCTGTCTCTGATGGTGATTTTCTTTTTGTTATATTTGGCAAAATGTTAATTTGATTTGTGTTTATCTGACTGTGTTAACTAATATCCCCCCCACTAAATGAAAAAGTAAGAATTTATTATTATCTAGAGACTATTACTAGCAGGAGAAATGCAGCTCCAGATGAGCTGAGGGTGTGGTGACATCACCAGTACGCTCCTGTTGCAATTGACCCATATTTATGCTGCGTGCTCCCGTTCTCCCCGAGTCCAGACTTTCCTGTGTTCTTGTCATGAACATAGTTGACGAGGACATGAGTCTGAGCTCGCGTTCTCGTGAATTGAGAAACGCTCATTGTTTACATTCCGAGCAGGGAGCACCAAAATATCAGCCGGTGACTTCACAGCAAAGTGCACTACCAACGATCAGCAATGCAGTGAATAAATGGACATCAGTGGTTAATTCGGGCAGAAAGGAATAGAATAAATGACCCATTTTGACTGCTATTTTAGATGTAAAGAACATCTTTATAAAGATTTTGAATTTATTTACCTTTAAAGTAAACTGTTAAACCTAAAATTAGGGATGCACAGAAACACACTTTTTACTTTCACTCTGATTCTGACCTTTGCCAATTTGGATATCAGAGCTTTGCAATCAGAAAATCCTTGTGATCTGCTGTTTGCTCTAATATTAAATTCACTTTTGATGATTTGGTTTAAGGTAGTGTTATAAAATCCTCTCTCCAGCTTATTATGAAAGTGAAAGCTTAGTTGTAAACCAAATGGGGAACCAGCTACTTAAACCGACTGGCTGTAGGAGACATCAACATAAACCAAAAAATTTTTTTTCTTATATTCTCCTTCATAATCTTCCTTCTTCAATCAGAAATAAGTTGTTTTGCTTAGAAATAGACCAAGAAAATAATCTCCCATTTCAGGCTTGGGTGATTTAGCCCAAAAATGTATATAAATAGGACTTGTTTTTTTTTTGCAATGCAATATTCACTAAATTAACTTTTTTTTTTTTCGTTTCATAAAAATAAATTACAAATGACAGAGAAAACATTTCAAAACTTGCTTTTTTTCAGCCATCCGTTCTGGGTGTAAATTTAAAGTGCAGCTAAATACAATGTGTAAATGATGGTCTAACACAATGAGTGAGCTTATCGTCGTCATAGAGATGGTTAACAGACGTCACTCTGAACTATTGAGGCCAAAGCAGTGCTTAGGTGGGGAAAAAATTCAGGTTTTCCCCAAACCAAATCTTCATAAACAACATAATAATTATTACATGAATGTAAGATGATGGATCTGCACTAGTTTGAATGCTGGCTAGTCTTCCTCTCCCAGCCTAAAGACAGTGGCCAATGAGAGCTGGAGACGGGCATCGGTCTCCCCTGACCCAGGCCAGGAAAATCAGCTCCAGACTGGCTGGATGTTACGTAAAATTGACATTTTCCAGGATAAAGAAAGAATATTGAGGCTAAATTTTTGCTGCATATGATTCCCCTGGATTCTATGCAGCGTGTCGGATTGTAGTGCCATGGGCCTGTTTCTCTGATAAAAGATGCAGGTAGAGCTCAGACAGCCCATAGAGCTGCTAACCTTCCCTAACTCAGGGGTTGGAGCCACATGCGGCTCTTTAGCGCCCCCCATGGATCTTTTAAAAAAAAAATTAAAACTAGATTTTTTTGTTTGTTTTAATATGGTACCGGCACGGTGCCAGGCAAACAAAGTGGGAAGGGTGTGTCTCGAACCATGGATCCCAAAGGGAAAAAAGGAAGATAGCTGATGAGAACGGAGGATTCAAAGAGAAATGGAGCGAAACATTTGCTTTCATTACCAATGCGGAAGGATTGCCTGCATTTTTGCTTTTAATGAGAAGTTGTCAAAAATAAAGACTAATTTTAAGCAGGGTTTCTGCGAGTTATTTTATATATTTATATATAAGGTATTCAGATATTTATTTTTTAAATTAAGACCTTAATTTGCATTAAAATGAATTAAATGTGATTATTGTGTCATTTAAAATGCTTAATTAAATGAAAAAAAAAAAAGTTTATTAAAAAACAATTTCGTCAGATATATTGCAAATTTCAACAAAAGTGGCTGGAAAACGAGAAATTCAGGACATTGCTGCAGCCCGCTGGCGGTAAAGATGACCAAGGATTTTCCGTCTTTTTTATATATATATATATCTATTAGGGGCTGCAACTAACGATTATTTTAAAATCAATGAATCGGCCGACATTTTTTCGATTAATCGATGAATCGGACAAAAAGTATTTTTTATACTAACCTCTTTATTCCAAAATAAACATTTTTAGACAGAACAAACAAGCAAACAAGTACAGGTTGCTCATTAACTGGACTGGTGCAATATGAAAAATAAATGTTTGTGTTAAAACTACGCAAACTTACATGAGAAATGTAGCTGTACATCCACAAAATATAGGCTACTTTGTTTCATAAAGGCACAAAAAAGACATTTTGTTTTTAAAAGCCCTCTAAGGGGTTCAAACAATAGGCCCCCATTTCAACAAATGAGGTTTTTAGACTAGAAGAGTTCTGCCTTTTAAGACAGGAAAGTATAGCAGTTAAAGTTGCTACTTGAGAAAATACTGAACCATAGAGATAAAAATAGCCCTGTGATTCAAATTATAAATTGTATTTGGAATAAAAATGAGAGAACTAGGGGTGCTAAAAAACACATCCTCCAAAGACAGATATTTACATGGGAATGTGGCAGATAATTAATTGACATATTACTGATCTTGCTGGATTTTATTCTGTTTTACTTCCATAAATTGCAGGATCTTCTTTACTTTATTCTTTGCCAGAAGATTTAAACTTTAAAAGCCTTGCCCTCATAATTTGCAAGTTAATTTATTTATAAAGAAAATATAAACTGAAGCTTAAGCTAATTCAAATGAAATTAAAAGTAAAATAAGAAGCCAACCTTATATCACTGTCTGTAACCTACTAACACGGTAAGGAAAGCATCAGATGAGCTACCTGAGAAACTAGCGTTAACGTTTCCCCACTTTAAAACCAAACAAACATGGTTGCTCATCCTGCTGATCAGCTCTCTTCACTGCCATCGAAGGCTCAAACGTGTTTTTCTTTTCAGGTGCTGCATCATAACAGTGGTGCTTCCGTGCCATGTTAATTTGTTTTACCAAAAGTTGCATGTTACGACTTTTTTCGCTTTACAAAGCGCAGGCTATTTTAATTATTGTGATCAATTTGCGCCGTCAATCGCGGGCGCATGCATGCTTCATTTGCAGCCTGGACGCTGAGGGTAAACATCCTGCTGCTCTGACTGCAGCGCTGAGAGGGACTCCTGCGGGAGCGGGGTTGGGAGGGGAGGCTTCCCTCTTCAATGGCGCATTCGCCGCGACGCTACACAACTAATCGATGATGAAATTACGTTGCAAACGCTTTGAAAAGTCGATTTTTATCGATTTTATCGATTCAGATGTTTGCAGCCCTAATATATATATACACACACACACACACACACACACACACACACACACACACACGATTTAGGAACCATATATATGGCAACCATGGTTGATGACATTAAAATTATTTCTTAGAGCATTAAAAGAGCATTATAAAACATTAAATTAGAGTTACTCATTCTTGTATGAACCCCGGAAAGGCATTTCCAAGGAAGGTATGCCAAATATATGCAGCCGACCGCCAAGTTGGGAGTGAGAGAAAAAATGCAATTGCAGAACCTTTGGATAAATTAGAGGAAAGTAAAGCATCTCCAAACTCCACCACTGCTGATAGTTTTGTTGCAAGCATGGAAAACCGTCCACAGATTAAACAGGCAGTGATTTTAAAATAAAAATAAACATCATAAAAATAAGACCAAGGAACGATATTGACAGAGGATGTAGAATTTCATGGTTGGAGAGCTCTGCTCTGTTGGTTGTCAGTTCCTGCTTGGTTCCTCATGACTCCATCAACTCCTCCCAACAGAAACACGTCCACCATAGAAAGATTCCTTTATTGTGTTTCTGTAATTTCATCAATGCAACACTCCACACGGTGAGAGCGATCACTGCTTGTCCATCACCTCATGCGATTATGTGACATTTGCTCCAGTATAAACATTTAATCATGAATGCTCATTATATATTTAAGCCCACGTAGTCCTTTTTTACAGTGGGATAATACACTTAGAGTCTGTGTTGCCATACAAGGCTTATAGAAGACTTTTACATTTTTGCAGCTCCTGACAGATTTGTTTTGATTTTCTTGGTCCATTATGGCTCTTTGAAGAGTTTGTGTTGCCGATCCCTGCCCTAAATCCTGTTTGTTTTGCAGTAATCTGCCCGCCAAGCCTGCAGAGGAGGCCCAGAAACACAGGCAGCAGTATGAAGAGATGGTGGCCCAGGCCAAGAAGAGAGGTCAGCCGATGAGACTCTGTGGCTTCACACTGAATCACTTCTTCTGTCGAGTGTTTGTGCATCCCTGTGTTGTTGTATCGTAAAACATCTGTTTTATGCAGAGCTGAAGGAAGCTCAGAAGAGGAAGAAGCAGCTGGAGGATCGATGTAAGCTGGAAGAGAGCATCGGCACGGCAGCCCAGATCTGGAACCAAGAGATCTTACCCAACTGGAGTACAATGTGTGTGTGAGCAGAGCTCATTTAACTAACATTTATGAGGACTTATGTTTTATCTGCTTTACAAATGAATTTAGACTCCACACAGTTAGGCCTAGTTAAAGGAGCAATAATCCTTAATTCATTATTTTTGATAAACTAAAGGTATCTTCAGTTTTCTCCTGAAGCCGGTCATTTGCCAACATGACGTTTTCTTGCTTACTCACTTCTTCACTAGATGTGTGTATCTGAAAGTGAATGCTGCTTTGCTGTGGGGTTTTCCTTTACAAATATATGGCAATGGGTGAGAAAGTGAGGGGAAAAGGGGGAGGTTAGTGCGGGTTTGCAGCTGGAGAAGGTAGAGAACGCCACACATCTTGTTTATGGTCTACAGTCGGCGCTCTACAGCCCACCAGGTGGTGAAATTATGCTTATAGTTCCATTAGTCTTTGATACTAGAGTCTCTAAGACCAAAAGTTTCTCTCCACTCAACTTTCCCCTTATCGTTTCTTATGCTACATTCAGACTACGTTCTAACTCGAGCAGCAGAGGCAGCTGAAGCAGCTGGTTTACATGCAAAGCCTTCAGGTTAGGGTTAGGGTTAGGGCAGCAAAAGCTCCTGCGGAGCGTTTCAAGCAGCTGAAGCAACACCTCAAGAGCTTCTAAACATCTGAAGCGCGGGTCGTGCTGCACAGGCAGCAGATGCTGGAATTGAAAAAATTTAACTATTGCTGCTGGATGCGTCACATCAATCAATCAGAGAAGATGATCTGAGGCTGGCAGGGAGACGGACGCAGCACTGCTGATGCAGAACGCTATGATCACTCCTCTGAAACAGTTTATTAACGCCTAAATTCACTTAAAATGTGCAAACCTGCCAGCAAGAAATGTTTGCTTGTATTATTCTGGTGCCTGCAGTTTGGATTACGTTCATGAAAAATTTCTTCCAGCCACCACAACAGTAGCGGAGATTCCCCAAGAGGCGACCGGGCCAGAGGCAGCTGTTGAAGGGGTTTTCCAGTGACAGAGCACCGCCGGTGTAGGTACCAGATTGACTCGGGGGGCCTGCGCCTTTTGATGACGTCATAATTAGGCAACTCCGCCCGTCAAGAAATGGCAACGCCACTCGTAACGATATGGCAACTCCACTCAAACAAACTACATTGCGCCCGCGGTCTCTATTTATTCTCGTTACAAATGCATACCGCGGGCTCAATGTAGTTTGTTTGAGTGGCGTTGCCATAATGTGACGATCATCGGGAGGCGCAAGGCCCATGGAGAATTTCTTCGTAAAATTGTCCGTTTACAAACCGCAATCCCGCTTTCGAATAAAACCTACACCCCGCTATAATTACTTTAGTAAGCTGTCCAGACCAATCAAAATGTTTTGCGCAATTGTGCAAAAAGTTAAAACAATTATGTATTGTGATGTCATCAAAAGGCGAGGCCCCGGAAGTCAATCTGGCAGCCCGAGTCAATCTGGTACCTCCACCGGTATCGTACGGAGGTCTGAGCGCCTCCCGAAAGCGAAATAATATTTGAAGCAGGGTTCCCGCGGGTCCTTAAAAAGTCTTAAAAGGCATTGAATTCTTCAAAAATAAAATTAAGGCCTTAATAGGTATTAAAATGTCTTAAATCAGTCTTTGGTACATCCTAAGTTTTAAAAAACATCATAAATAGGATTATTTTTATTACGACTTATTTTTGTAATCTAAATAAAACGTTAAAATTGACATTTCTTTTTTTTATTATTTAAAAAAATAACAGTCAGCCATTATTGGTTCCGTCCGATAGCGGAACAACTAAAAAGCTGTTAGGGCGGGCCGGACTTTGGGAGATTAACTTTTTGTCTGGAAAAAATACGAGCAGAGATGGCAAAAATGTCATAGCGAGGAAATTGTCTCCAGCCAAGAGTTTTTCAAGATATGTCTATTAAACCAAGGGAACATACATGAGGGCTCGGTGGTTATGCAAGAAGTCATTCAAGCTCAGAACCCATGGGAATTAAGGCAGTGGAGTCACGCATCAGCGAAGCAATCTAAACACAAAAGCCGTCAAAATGGAGTTAAGCAGAGAAACAGCCGTATTTTCTCGGTTTAGTTCCACCCTTGTCTCTGCAACGCACTCCACCCTTATCACCAAAATCAAACATACTAAGAAAACCATACAAAGAAAAAATAGCTGCAAAAAAGACTTAGCACTGGTTATGTTGGGGCTTTAAAACTGATTTGTTTTTGTTCCCTGCTAAAACAAAGTTTGTGAATTCAGTTAAATAATTGCTAAAAATATATCTGTCATTTATTTTGTTTTTAGCTTTTCTTCCTGTATGGGAAGTTTTTCAAAATTGGTTTATGTTAAAATAAAACCTTTTGGGTTAAGGATGTGTCATAAACAGGTTTGTCTCTTGTGAATTTGGTCTTAAATTTTTATTTCAAAAGTGGCATTAAAAAGTCTTGAATTGAACTTGCCTTATTCTGTAGGAACCCTGTGAAGGCAGGATCATAATCTTAAGGAACTGACTGCACAGACGATTATTTCAGGTGTACTTTCTTACTTAAAAACGTATTGAAACCACTTTTAACCCACTGATCACAGCAAATATAGCAAATCCACTCTCTGGCATTGAACACAGGAGCAGCAGAAGCATCAGACGCTTCTGGACACACTTTACTGGACGCGTCTGACCTTAATGTATACCTCCATCAAACATGAAGCAGCAGAACTTAAGATTTACACCGAATGTCGATCTCACTGTTACCATTTCTGGGATGGTAACAGACTGACTCTGGCGATTGCTTTAAAATTAAATGGATCAATTAAAATCAACCAAGAAATTAACCTTCATTCATTTACTGACTCTAAAAACATCAACTGTTGATCAGTGAAACCTTAAATGGAACCGACCACGTGGCAACAATAAAGTCAAACTGGTCCCACTAGTAATACTTGATCCTCACAATTTCTTCTAGTTTCTATTGGAGATTTAGTAGCTACAGTCTCATTAGAAACTGTTCTGATCCACCTGTAAAAATGTTGATGATGCAGTTTTTTAAAAGTTTAAAGAAGCAGCAGCCAGGTGGGTCGTGACGATTAACTAGAGGCTTCAGAGAGAGAAGCTATAAACCAGTCTGTTTCTTGTTTTTCCCTGTCTGTAGGTGTACATCCCGGCGAGTGAGGGACCTGTGGTGGCAGGGCATCCCCCCCAGCGTCAGGGGCAAAGTATGGAGCCTGGCTGTGGGCAACGAGCTCAACATCACACACGGTACAAACCTGTTCTTCTCTGTTGGAGCGGAAGCTGCTTTGTCTCTATGGCGGCCATTTCTATAGCACCAAAAAGGAGGACGTTGTGCGGCATATCAATAAATTACTAAGGTGTGCATAAGAATCGGGTAAAGATACATTTATAGTAATAGTACAATTGCTTAGTAGCTGAATAGAACAAAATATTAAAGAAATGTAAAAAAATAATTGGTTCCCAGCATTTGTATTTATTTAATACATTGTGGTGTTTAAAAAGTGACAACCGAGATAAATCTTTAAAGTGCAGAATAGAACAAAGCATAAGATGTGTGGACTTGAATCGTTAAAAATTATTTTTAACAAGAAACATTCATAATAAAATAGCCTAATATTTTTTGAAACAACAAGAGATTGTAGAAAACACATTTAACTGCTCTACATCTATAGCTTTATTTTTAAGAGCCTCAGTCTTTTGGGAACTTATCTTAAAAGAAT
>JAGKQL010000069.1:1058674-1131251 GCA_018398635.1 Cyprinodon brontotheroides | reverse complement strand
CACACCTCAACCCGCCTCAAAGCCAACGCTGATTGGACGTTCGTTTGATGAACGGCTCCAAATGTTCTTTAACGGAAAGTCTCCAGACTGATTAGCTTAATGAAACCTTGAAAAGCTCACTTCTAGATCAGGATGGTCTCAATGGTGCGGGTACTTTAAAACAGCTACAGTTGAAAACAAAGTGCTGCAATCCTAAATAAAACACTGCTAACAGCATAAATGCATAAACAAAAAATAATAATGTTTAAGCTTAATAATTGTAAGCCACAGCTAAGATGAGAAGAAAGATCATAAAGTTTAAGTTGAATGTGGTAAACCTACATTATCACAAAGTTTAATCATTACACACTTCCTGATTGAAGGTCGCCATCAAATGGCTGCATTTGGCTGTGATCTCCTTTCAGTGGACAAATTCTTTTAAGACAACCTCGATGTTTGCTGGTCGTTTTTAGCTGTTAGGAATATAAATCTTCTGATGTTTGGTCAAGAATGAAATTCAACGTCTCAGTGAATTCATTACCTGCTTATGACCACTAGATGGCAGCAAGAGGTAGCAGTGGGATCAGCAGCTTGTGACATGGAGGGCATGGTTTCAAAGTAGCTGTGTTGCCTTCATCCCTCCATGCTCAGTCTGTCTCTCATCTTCTTTCATATCCAGCGTTTTCTTCTGCTCTTCCTGTAGATCTCTATAACATCTGTCTGGCCCGGGCCAAAGAGAAGTGGGGGAGGACAGCAGCTCCCAGCACTGAAACTGAAGGTAGAGACCAAACACAACCTATAAATGGCAAAGTTTTTTTACTTCCATCTTGCATGAAGGGATTTTTTTTTTTTTCTCAAGATGTTATTGATTCTTCTGACCGTGAGTCCAGTCTGGAGTTGATCAAGCTGGACATTTCAAGAACATTTCCCCAACTGTGCATCTTCCAGCAGGTCAGTAGTGGAACCAGGTTCTCTGAACACACAGCTTACTCATTCCCTCCTGCAGTCCAGCTGGACCTGATTTAGAATAATGGAAGCTGCTGATGAGGTGGAGGGACATGAATGCATTCTTTTAGGCTTTGTTGTTGTTGTTCTGCAGGGCGGGCCCTATTATGACGTGCTGCACAGCATTCTGGGAGCGTACACGTGTTACCGACCCGACGTTGGCTATGTAAGTCCCTCCTAACCCTTCCTGTATTTCACCCTGATCCTGGTGGCTTTCCGTCTATAGAGACGTAGAACTGATATACTTTTTCCTCATGTGTCTCATTGTCAAGATGAAACACAATTAGGGTGAAGTTGATCATGTTTTTTTAGTAAAACTCCATCTCAGATGTTCAGAAAATAATAAACCTGGACAGTGGGTGTAATATGATGGAGTAGAGGAACCTGATCTTCATTCATTTCAATTCAGTTTATTAACATGGTGCCAATTCACAGGTCATGTCAAGGCACTTTCAACCAGATCATACAGTCAGATTGATTCAAAGATTTCAAAGGAAAGCCAACCGCTCGCGTCGACTCATTGACTCAAAGGCAATCCCTCACATCAACTATGCTTGTAGCAATGGTGGAGAGGAAACTTTTAACAGGAAGAAACCCTCCAGCAGAACCAGGCTCGGTGTGAGCGGCCGTCTGCTGAGGCCGACTGGGGTTCAAAGAGATGGAAGCAGAGATACAAACGGCAACTGTCAATCAGCTCTACAGGCGGCCCCTTCCAGAAAACACATGGAGGATAAAGAGAGCCCATCCAGTTATAAATACATTACATGCTGAAAAACAGGCCAAGCTCCAACATCTATGAAAATAGGTTTATGTCAGCAGCACTGCTGATATTTCTCTCCAGGATTGAGTCACAGACGAGATGAAGCTACTATGAGAAAACGCAGAGAGAGCAGAACGTTAGAGATTGAACTAAAAAACTGTTTAATGGGAGAATAGAGATAGAATGAAGCAAAATGATGAAAAAGCGTTCCCCATGTCTTCCAGCAGTATAAGCCTATAGCATCAGAACTATAGAAATATTAGGACCTAATAATAAGATCTTCATGATTATTATTTATTCAAATTTATGTAAAAAAGAAACTATATTGGTACCATAACTACCTCTGGAAAATAGATTTTTAAATTGTAGATAGAAAACATAGTCAATCATAATTCAATTCAGTTTATTTATATATAGTGCCAATTCACAACACTTGTCATCTTAAGGCTCATTAAAGAGTCAATTCCATCAGATCATCCAGTCAGATGAGTTAAAGGTTGGCCGTAAATGAGGCGCAGGACTAAATATTTGCTTGCATTGTGTCGTTGACTCTTCAGCAATCCCATATAATGAGCATAGGAAGAAACCTCCAGCAGAACCATGCTCAGTGAGAGCCGTCCTCTGTAGAAGCAGATCAGGGTTTAAGGAAATGGAAGCAGACAAAGTCAAAATGGAAGCACTGTTCTATAAATACCAGTGGTGTCAAAGGTCCACACATTTGTTACTTAAGTAGAAGTATAGATACTGCGGTTTAAAAACGCTCTGGTTAAAGTTGGAGTATCAACTTGACCCCTTTACTCAAGTAAAGGTGAAAAAGTATGTGCTCCAAAAACTACTTCAAGTATAAAAGTACAAAGTAACGTTTAAAAAAAAAAAAAGCCAGATGCCTCTATATGAATTGAAAGCTCAATTTTTCGACTATTTAGAAACATTCTTAGAGATAGGACCAAGGATGAGGGAGGTCTTGTTGGTCTCCGTCTCCCTCCCGATACGCTCTCGACTGTGTCCGACCTTTCAGACATTTCAACATCTTTTTCTGAATCCGACATTGTAGCATGGCATAGACAATTCACGTTTGCAGTTTGAAGAACACCCGCTTGCTTCTGATGATTTCCTTTAGCTAACCAATGAGTGTTTATATTATATGACTCATCCAATGACACTAGTTTTCACCAGAATTTGGATTGCGCCAATGATCTGCATTGGATGGAGCACATGAAGGGAAATAAATATTTATAAGCACATTAAACCTGGGTCGGCGTGCAGGTTTCTCGCAGAGTGGTTAGTGCCCACGCACCTGATGTATGGAGTGCGTCTTAGTCCTAGACGCGGGTCGACATGGATTTGAATCTGACCTGTGGTCTTTTGCTGCATGACTCTCCCCCTCTCTTATACCCACTTTCCTGTCAACCTACTGTTGAAATAACGCAGCACTAGTGCCGTAAAAACTCAAGAAAAATTTTTTTGAAATTAAACCGGAGCCAAGAGTAACTTTTTTTTTTAAAAATGTAAGAAATAGAAAATACAGATACTTGTGTGAAAATATAATGAGTAGAAGTCAGAAGAAGGAAGAAAAATAACATCTGATAAATGCTTTCTATGTTAGTAAAGGTAATGGTAAACTGGCTCCATAGGTGCCTCTGTCTGAGAAAGAAATGGATAAACGGATAAGCTGTAAGCCAAAAGGGATGAAAGAGGGCAAATTCAGGTAATCCCAGTGAAAGCTCAGCCTATAGCAATGTCTAGGAGAGAAACAGGACTAAACACTGCTAGAGGGGTCTGGAAAAGTGGAGGAAAAAATGTAAAAAAATAGATGCTATTTATTCTCAGTTTTTCAATTTTCAATTCCTCCATCAAAAAAATAAAAAATTGTGACTGGTTATTTTGTTATTTTGTTTTGCGTTAATATGTTTTCATATAGTCAATTTTAAGTCAGATTCTCAAATACGTCGGAACGATAAAGCGGGTCCAGTAATTCTGGATTTTAAAATCGCGGCACGTACCTCATTTTGGACCCGGAAGTTTGGTGGAGCGTTAGCTAAAAAAACAATTGGCTTACCCCTCACCACGTGCTCGACATCAAGTTGCACCCAGATAAGCAAGGCAAGTTCTTCCGACTCTATCAGCCATGGACACAAGCCACTACGCGTTATTTCGAGGGATCCAAGCTGCAGGACTCTTTTATGTGAGGAGGACATGACAACGGAGAAAAATCAGCAGGATTTTCCAGGTATAACTTCCTTCTTGAAACTTTTCTGTGCACTGTACTCTAGCGCCGCCATGGTAGCCAATCTTCATTACCCCAATCCTCAAGCCAAGAGCTATTCCGGTCACGCGGTAAACCGTACCCCCATTAAATATTAAAATCAAATCAACTGCGTTGCTGTCCGCCATTTTGTATTTCAGATTTTGATCTGAGCTTAGAATTGAAATATGAAAAACAAATACTTTTTGTTTTTGGTTTAAATGACATAAAAACAAAAATAACCAGTCAATTTTATTTTTATTTTTGTGTTTCTTTTGATTGGCAATTGAAAATAGAACGAAAACCATCACAAATGGATTGTAATTGTAATAAGATATAGTTATTTTTTTTTGTGTGTTGAATAAATAATAATATTTAAATTTGGAAAAGTTGAAGCAATGTTTTCCATAATTTGCTTATTTAGGATTTTCTTATAGTTTGCAAAGGTTTAGAGTAATAAAATGGTCAATTAAATGTATAAAATCTCTCAAATGTGATTAAAACTCTATTGATCTCAAATGATAAATAATTCACATCAGTTGGTGTTTATATGCAAGCAGATCAATATTTATAAACTTTTAGGAATGTTGATAAAAATTGCGATTTTTTTATTATTATTTTTTTTTTTATCACAATCAATTTTTGTTGCTTTAAAAAGAAACCAGTCTTTGCATTTGTTTTATTTCTAATCTCATTTACAGACACACATGGTTTAAACAGAAGTAATGAATAATATTACTGATGACTTTAAATGGCCATCTGCTTATTTGTGGTTCTTTTTTTCAACATTTCAATAAACCATGATGTTGGCATCAGTGGTGCTTTTGTTCACAATGTTAAAACATTTGGTGTTGAACACAGCAGGAAGGGTAAATATAACCCTGCATCAGAACACCCAGGCTTTCTATTATTAAGCTGCTCGATTGCGGTCGGAGTGAAATCATCTTCTCACGTTTATTTTCGCCCTGAGTGGGAGGTTAGGAGAAGCTGAGTGGGTCCGTTTGTAAAAAAGGTGAAGAGTCAATATCTGATATGAGTGTAAAGCTGCAGATGGAGACGAAAAAGTTTGACGGCTTATTTTGCTGCTTTTCAAACATTGATTTCCAAAAAAAAAAAAATTTTTTTTTTGTATTTAGTAAAGGATTGATTTTTCTTTTAGTGAAAAACAAAAAAATCTATGAATTGAATCATTTTCACTTTTGATTTTCTGTCTTTTATTCATCTTAATTAATGATCTTAAAGCTATCAAAGCTCTCGCACTGGGATAAAACATTTTTTTTAAGTGCATTTGCTCTTGAATTGAGAAGGTAAAAGAGACATTTTGCCATTGGAACAAGACAATTTCCATAAAAAATAATTGCATTGTCTTATTTCAAGTGAATTTTATCTTAATATATCTTATTTTAAGAGTAAAAATATTGATTCCATTGGCAGATCTTTTTTATCTACCCAAATTAGGGGTAAAAACACTTAATTTAAGACATTTTTCCTTATTTCTAGATCATTTTCCAGTGCAGACTCCCTGATTTAAGGAGAGCTGGACTAAAAGTGCAGTGAGGGAGAAGTTTTTGTCGTCGGCCTCTGATCGCCGAGCGTTCTTTGAATCGCTCTGCAGCCTGGAGACGCGTCGTTTCCTCTGCGCTTTATTACCACAGCCACACACCGCTGTTCATACACTTTTAGAGAAATGAGTGTGACTTCCTGTGCTGACCCCAACCCAGCTCTGCACACACATCTAACCTCCTGCAGGTTGTTGTTTACTCTGATCACAGCAGCCCCTCGGTTTAATAAAACCTGCCGCTTTGTTTTCTCCATCAGGTTCAGGGGATGTCCTTCATCGCCGCCGTGCTGATCCTCAATCTGGACACGGCCGACGCTTTCATAGCTTTCGCCAACCTGCTCAACAAGCCCTGTCAGATGGCCTTCTTCCGAGTCGACCACAGCCTTGTTAGTAAAAACACCATCTGATAATCACTAGCTGGATCTCTGTAGAAGCACAGTAATGGTGACCCTTCCCACTAAGGCCTCCTTTCTCTTTCTCTCCTCTTTGCAGATGTTGACGTACTTTGCAGCGTTTGAAGTGTTCTTTGAAGAAAACCTACCAAAGCTCTTTGCACATTTCAAGAAAAACAACTTGACCCCCGATATTTATTTAATCGACTGGTGAGTCGGACACTCCTGCACGGGAATGCAGCTTTTCTCTTTACTCACAGCATTTAATCT
The DNA here is from genome assembly GCA_018398635.1 of Cyprinodon brontotheroides. Classification (NCBI taxonomy): domain Eukaryota; kingdom Metazoa; phylum Chordata; class Actinopteri; order Cyprinodontiformes; family Cyprinodontidae; genus Cyprinodon; species Cyprinodon brontotheroides. Next base: position 1,125,039 of record JAGKQL010000069.1, on the reverse strand, counting down.
GGACAGAACTGATGGTTTTTATGGAGGAAAAAAAAACAGCAATGTAGATGCTGAGTGAACTTTATGCTGCTGAAGGGGGAGCTTCATGCTGCCTGTAGGTGACATGGTGTTTCTGAGAAAACAGGATGGAATCGGTTTGGTCTGTTCACTCTCACCTATTACTCAATGGCTCCTCCCCTCTGAGGTCATCCTACCTAACCCCCCTTTATAGGGCAAGGTACCCTTTGATCGCTTATATACCACTTAAAAATTAAGCGTCCACCACCCCCACCACTACCACCTCTAATCTATATCCAGCCATTCATTAAAGATGCTGCTACATCGACCAATTAGATGAGCCCTAGAATGATATATTACCTACTGGAAATTAAGTTGAAAAAAAAATGTTACAAGGCAAGGCAAGGCAAATGTATTTGTATAGCACACTTCAGTACAAAAGACAATGCAAAGTGCTTTACATTATTAAAAAATACAGGAAGATAAAACAGAATCAAAGCAAGTATGAAAAAATAAAATAAAAAAAAAAATTTATAATAATAATAATAAATAAAAATAAGATAAAAAATGCAGAAACAAAAAAAGAATATTAAAAACAGTTGGAAGTTTTTGTTAGATTACATTTATTTATTTGATTTTATGGAGAAGAAAAGGACTTTGTTTGAGCTAATTTTCCAGTATTTTTGATTTCTAATTATCTTTAAAGCTGTTAGCATTTGATCAGAAATTTCTCCTTGGGCAGTTGACAATTCCCCAGAACCTTGCCTTTTGTTCTACTACCATAGAACTGCAAAAACTTTCCCATTATCTACAGGTAATTTAACTCTGCCCGATACACACCAATCCTCTGGTGCCGACCTAGATAACTGGGGGGGATCCCACTCTAGATTACTGACGTCTCAGTAAAATTAAGTACCTTCCAACAACCTACAACCTTCCTCTCTCACTCTAGAGAGGGGAACAAGTGAAGAAAAAGCGGTAAAAAGCTAATTGAAAAAGTTGGTGCAAGTTAGTTATCAGTTTTAGTTAACGCTATATTTAGGTTTATAAACTAAAAATGTAAGTGCCAGTATCAGCATTAATGCCTCTATGATTATGTTGTACCAAAATCAATGTTTTTTTGTTTTTTAAATAATACATTATTGTCTTTTAGAAACAAGACAAACAACAACAATTCAGCACAGCCAAGTCTAATACAAAATCTGAAATGTCCAGCAAAACACCTGTACAAAATTTCAAATACACATCAGGGTCAAAACCTATAATCCGTATGATAAGTCGAGGGAAAAAAAAATAAAAACATTCAAACATAATGTTTAAAAACAAACTGTGATCCCAACTTTGTGTAATAGCTCGGCGAGTTCACTAGGCAGATGATCAAGCAAAGGCTGGCTTACTCCATAGAAATCATTACAATTACCCTTTATAATGGCACTGAGGCGCTCCAGCGGAAACACCTTGAACGTTTCTCTGTACCAGTGTGTTACAGAAGGCGGCTGTCCCTGAATCCACTGAAAGAGTACACATCATCTTGCCAAATGTAAAAGTTTTCGGTAGGGATGCACGATATAATCGGCCCCCTATCGGTATCGGCCTGTATCGGCCTTTGATCAGCTTCTGAGTTTCTAAAGTCTAAAAAAAAAATAAAAAATACTACTTCCTCAAAAACTTCTTTTTTACAGACTTAAAAACTTCTAAAGACGAGGGAAAAAATATTGATACATTAAAATATCCCAATATCTTCATATGCTGATATATTGCCATTTAAAAACACCATATCGATCTCTTTTACTAATGAAATATTGCTATATGTCATCGTTATGCTACGAAATCCCCCGAAAATTCACCAAATGTTGCCATATTTTTATATGTTGATATATTGACACGGTATCGATCTATTTTACTAACAAAATCTCACAAAAATTTGCAAAATATCACAAGAGTTTGTAACAGAACCATGAAATTTCACCAGATTTTGAAAGTAAAACCGCGCTGCTTCGCTTCTTCTTCTTGTTTACTACTGGTGGTTGGCTTTGGTCGCAGTACCGCCACCTTCTGCTCTGGAGTGTAAACGCTTCGCCTATGAGAAAAAGGAGCAGCGCATGAACCGAACGCAACACACGCGAACCGAACCGAGACAGTCGAACCGAACGGTTCGGACGGTTTTCATAAACCGTTCCATTCCCTAAAAGGGACTGAAATGTTCTCCCTGTTGGCCGTGCAAAAGGTTTTTGAAATGCAAGCAAATAACAGGAAATGGCTTCAAGTTTTTAGACGGAGGGCAGGAAGTAAACAGTCAATAGAGGGAATCGTTGCAGAGTCGGTATTGTGGAGATTTAAATCACTTTTCACAACAAAGATGGAAAAAAAAACGTCTTTCAGATCGTTCTGAATGATCTCAGATCATTATTTCTTTGGTTATTTTAGCCTTACTTTAAAAATAAAAACAAGCTAAAGCTGCAGTTTACAGGTTCTTTCTCCTCTCTCATCTCCCCCCCAGGATCTTCACGCTGTACAGTAAATCTCTGCCTTTGGACCTGGCGTGCCGCGTTTGGGACGTGTTCTGCAGGGACGGCGAGGAGTTCCTGTTCCGCACGGCGCTGGGCGTGTTGCGCCTCTACCAGGACGTCCTGACCTCCATGGACTTCATCCACATGGCTCAGTTCCTGACCCGCCTGCCGGACCTCATCCCTCCTGAGCAGCTCTTCCAGCACATCGCCGCCGTCCACATGACCAGCCGCAACAGGAAGTGGTCACAGGTGGACTTATTGTTTTATCTTCCTTCCACTTCATTACTAATTAAGCTTGGAAATGATGGAGCGTAGTTTGAGTTTTGAACCTCTCCCCCTGCCGTCCTCTCAGGTCCTGCAGACGCTGACGGAGCAGAAGAAGTCGGGGGCGAGGCTTTCCGGGGCTGAGGCATTGAGCTGAGGTCAGAGGGGGCGTCCCACACTAAGATCCTGTCCTGGTGGGGGGGAAGGGGGGGTCCTGCTGTAGCTGCTGTGATGGAGCTCCTCTCTGCAGAGCCGCATCGTCAATCAGACCCTAAACCAGCGTCCACCAGCAGGGTTTGTCTGCGCTGATGCACAGGTGTGAGGAAGGAACACGAGGCCTTAATTTGACTCTCACCCCCTCCCCCCATACCCCCCTCTACCCCGAAGCCCAGCAATGAACTGGAAACTGTAGCTGGGGGAAGGAAAAAAAAAAAAAAAGGTGAAGAATGTAACACTCCCACATGGCTGACTCAGATCCCAGGGGTGGAGGAAAACCGCCCCTCCGCCAGCATCCTGAGCGCTGTTCCGCTCGTCTCGTTCTTCCTCCGGTTGCTACGACGACGAGAATCATAAATCTCCTTTTTTTTCCAGTCAGGGAACTTTTTCTGATCTTATTTAGTGCTTTAAAATCAAACCATATAAATCATATTTCTGAGTTCAAACTTTTCTTCTCTTTTAGTCGTAGTTTGCACATTTTTTCATTCCTTTATGCTCCCTGAAAGGGATTCCTCACGGTCATTCCGGCACAATCGGACGTTTCTTTGACTTAAAATCCACCAAGCTGCGAAGCCATCCCTGACCCGCACCATGTCTCTACACGTTAGCAACAAACCTATCTGTGTTGCAGGTCATATAAGCTGCCTGGAAAATCATTTTTCATTTCTATGTCAATGAAAGTGGGTTAACTTAAAAAGACCAAATGTGGTAACGTTGGTCTGAACACTGCAGATGTTGATCTATTTTCATGCTTTTAACTCGTTTGTGGTACATTTCAGCTTTGTGGTGTCTGGTGTGAGAGTAAGTTTGTTTTATTTGTGCGATTTATTTAATATTTATCAAATACGGGGGACGCGTTCGTCTGAAATGAAGGCTAAAGAGGGAGAGTTGGGTGCAAACATCAGGCTGCACATCGCACACGTTTAATTCACTGAATACATGCAGAAAATAGTTTTTCTTTTTCACCAAAAGAGATGCATCAAATCAGGACATTCAAGGAGAAGCTGATGATGATGGATGAACCGCTTTAATGTTGGATCATTAGCAGCAAACTGCTGCACCATGATGATGATGATGATGGCGCCTGTTTTTCACACAGAAGCGCCACAGAAGGAGATGTTACTGCTGGAGGTTGAACCACACAGGATTTAATGAGACGTGAATTTGCAAAACTTCCAGCAGATCATTTTTTCCTTCCATTAGCACTTTTTTCCCCCTATGATGGTTTCTAAATAGTATCCATGGAGATTTGTCTGTTTTAAACACAAACAAGGCAATTATTCCTGCTACTGGTGAAACCATCAAACTATTTATGTCTACGTCTGATTTTAAAAAGCCGGCTGCCGATGGATCTGGATCTGGCGTCGCCTCTTGCGGGCTCCACAGTGGATTCACACTGTGGTCAAAGTGTGACCCCATCAGGGCCAGGAGTGGGTGGCGCCGTTCTCACGCTGCTCCATCTCAGCATTTTGATACGCAAACAATAAAGCACATGAAACAATCATCCACTTATTTCTTTATTTTTTTATATAGTTTTTATCTGAAGGTAATCAGGTTGAAAGCGTGGCGTGTGATTGGCTGTTTGGATCTGGAGGTCAGAGATGCTCCTGACTGTCGTTTTCTGTTTTGTTTTTGCGTCGCTGCTGATTCGATGAACTTTAGTTTTCTCTGTGAGTAAATTCATATTCTGAGATGTCTGAAGACCAGAACTGGTTCTGACTCGTTGGATTCATCTCAACTCATCTCATCTTTTCTGCTTTCACATCCCCCCCCTCCCCTTCTATTCACCTCCTCCACTGTGGTTTTAAAAAGCCACAGCACTGCTCTAGAGCTTTTTGCACAGACATGTAAGCCTTTGCATTGAGTCGTGCCTCGCATCATCACTCTGTGATCAGTCATGGTTTAAACGGGTTTCCGTCTTTTATTTTCCTTTGTTTGTTTTTTTTTTAATCTACCTTAATTAAAGTTACCGTGTCGATATTTTCTCTGTAACGTTTGCTCCGGGTAAGAAGGTAAAGATTTTGGTTACGAAGAAGTTACATAAAGCCTGGTATTATCTGTCAACACTACCTGTTTATTCCTTAATTCAGCACTTGCACACAATAAAAGTTTGATAATCAGGTTTTATTTTACATTTTAGTTTGAATTCCTTTCCTTTTTCTTTTTTTTTTTTAGACCCGTGTACTGTAGAGGACTGATACATATGTGCAGATAGCAGAAGGTCATCATGCAACTGTATCTCACTTGAAATGTATATAAATGATGGTTTTATCGTAATAAAAAGCTGTACATACCCCGCTGCCTCAAGATGATTTTCTGCTGAATTAGTTCAATGTTTTCTCCAGCTAATGGTAGAAAGTGAAACTTTGGTTCATTACACATAGAGAGAAAGATTACTTTCTGCTGTTTCTTGTAATTGTGATGATTAAGGTTTACAGGTAATGAAAACCAGCAATACAGAAAATCAGAATATAAGGTCAATAATAGAAAAAACAAAAAGTCAGGCTTCTGAACTGTTTGGGTTGAAAAAGTAAATAAAAAAAGAAAACTTCAATAAATAAAAAATTTATATTTGTAATTTTACAACTCATACATATGTGACATCAGATGTTTCATCTGTTAGAAGTTTAGAAATTTTGCATGTAAGTTACAACTTTGGAACGATATGAATCAGAGATTAACTAGTATGAAACCTGACAAAGCTGCTGCCCTCCTCACCAGTTGGTGGCAGTAATGAGCCTCAAGTTGTTTGGCAACAGCCTCAAACAAGAAAGGAGAGAAGACACTAGGGATGCACGATATAATCGGCCCCCTATCGGTGTCGGCCTTACAACTGAACATCGGACATCGGCCACCCCACCGATATTTAACCCGATATTTGATCAGCTTCTGAGTTTCTAAAAAAAAAAAAAAAAAAGAAAAAAATACTACTACTTCCTCAAAACTTCTTATTTACAGACTTAAACCCATGTTTTACAGACTTGAAAACTTCTAAAGATGAGGGAAAAATATTGATATTAAAATATCACAATATCTTCATATGCTGATATATTGCCATTTAAAAACACCATATCAATCTCTCTTTTACTAATGAAATATTGCTATATGTCATCGCGATACGTAAATACCCCTCATTATCTCTGTAAATGTTGCCTATTTTTATATGTTGATATATTGATGCTGTATCGATCTATTTATCCCCCGAAAATTCACAAGAATTTGCAAAATATCACGAGAGTTTGTAACAGAACGATGAAATTTCACGAGATTTTGAAAGTAAAATAGACCGATACCACCGCGCTTTTTAAAACTCAATTTGATATCAGCATATGAAAATATATTTGAGTATATTATTTTTCAAAAGTGTCAGAGAAATGGAAAACAAAACTGCTATTTTCACCGACTACTTATTTTTTGTCCAGCTTTAACATCGGTATCGTATATCGCGCTATCGGCTACATGAGTTTTAGCGCCGCGTCATGTCGGATATCGGCCAAAACCCCAAATATCGCGGTGCATCCCTTTGTAGAAGACACAAAGCTTCAATAAATTTGATGTTGTGCTGCAGAGACTTTGGAAATCTGTAAATCTGTTCCCTTTCTTAACTCTATTGTATCCATTCTGTGTCCGTTGCGTACGTTTTTTCCCCCAAAGCCACTTCTGAAAAACTGATTCTTTAAAGGAAAAGTGCGGTTATATTCAGAATTAAAACTTCTGAAAGTACTTTGAATATGAAATTATTACATACTGTTCAATAGATGATAATGGTTTTAATTAATCCAAGAACACTACTGCCACCTACTGGAGTTTGTGACGTCGCTGCGCGTATCGGCTGTTGAATCAAGTCCCAGTGTCGTCTGGTGTTTGTCATTAACGCTATTAGCCAGTTTCATTCCGAAACATTCTTCTTCCAAATGTTGGCTACATATTGCGGGTTTTTTCTCTGGCCAGAAGTTCGATGGCAAAATCCTCCTCTTCAAGTTTCTGGCGCATCCAAATCCACCAACCTCGGGTCTCTGCGGGAGGATCTGGAATCAGAAAGGTGAAACAACTAATTTTTTTCACTTTTGACCAATGTATTCCAGCATCCAGCCAACTGCCGCGCATCGGGCATTGGTCAGTTTCACTATAGCTCTGGTGAATTTCAATGGTGAAGTCCTCTGGAAATCTTCAACCAATTGTTGTTGATTGCAGATGTGTTCCGCAGTTCCCATTGATTCCCAAAGCTGCAGGAATGGCGCTTTAGGCCAACCGCACGCGTGACGTCACTGCTGGAAGATGGCAGGAGGGAGGGGTTACTATATTTGGGTAAAATGGCCACTCCCAGACTCAGTGATCACAACTAAAATAGTTTTTATTTTGTTACTGATTAAAGCTAAATTCATTATTAAACGTAATAGTTTTAGGTATAGATAAGGATCCATTGATTATTCTTGCTGACCGGACTTTTCCTTTAAAGCAGACCCAGAGTCAGTCTGTAACAATAACTTTTAAACCATCCCAGACATTTTTGAGATGAAACAGACATCATTAGCGACTGTTTTGCCATTTGTCATTTTTTGAAAGCAAATAATAGAAGTACCAGCAATAGATTTTTTTTTTATTTTTGTTTTATCAGGAGGGAAACGACATGCTCTTACATAATTGTTCATAAATATCAACATCCTTTATAAGAAAAATGTCGGTATCCTGGTGTGCTGTGAAGTTCATGGCTGATAGATCGGCCTCCAAAGATCTTCTACCTAAACTTTATGACACTTATTTGTCCATTTTATGACTGATGCTACTTTCATTTTTCATTATTGCATTGTTAATATATTTCTTAACTGGCTCATAATTTATTCCTACAGGTTGTTTTGTTGGTACCAACCTGCAGTAAATATGGAAATTACTTCATACTATTACAGCTTTTTTCCTAATGGTAAAGAAAAAATCCCATTCATCTCAATTCTACATTTACCTTATGACCAGTGAGGGAAAGTAACAAAGTATATTTACTTGATTACTGTACAAAAGTACTTTTTTGAGTATCTTAACTTGAGTAATTTTTTGTGGGCGTACTTCCACTCTACTAAAGATTATAGTAAAATATTTTACTTTCTACTCCACTCCATTTCAAGGAAGCTGCTAGTTATTAATTTTTAAAATGCAATTTCAACATGGCAGATAGCAGCCATTAGGACTGAATTTGGACACCACTGTTTTAGAGATTTGCATGACATTCCACAGATGTGAGAAAATCAGGACAGATATTATCTGTAGTTTACACTTTTAATCAGGGTGTTAGTTGTTGCCATGTCATCAAGCTGTTTGTTAGTCAGAGATGGGGAAGTAACTAAGTACAAATACTTCATTACTGTACTCAAGTAGATTTTTTTCTGATATTTTTACTTTTACTTTACTACTTATTTTTTATGCTCGACTTTTTACTTCTACTCCTTACATTTTTTTACACAAATATCTGTACTTTCTACTCCTTACATTTTAAAAAAATTGGCTCGTTACTTTAGTTTTGAATCATTTCAATGGAGTTATTAAGTTATTATTTTCGTCATCAATACCAAATTCAACCTAATTGGATGGGAATCTACGTTGCATTTGGTAGCACCACTACAAGATGAATCGACAGATTCGATAGGTATTCATTGGCGACAAATCATTGCAGCTTGGTGGCGGTGGCGTTAGCATAGTAGCATGGACGACCAGGATGATTGAAAATGAACACAACGGAGATCTAGTCCTATTGGCAGACATCCATTTAAAAAATGTAGGCAACGCATGAAAAAGTGGTTTCTACTTTTACTTTTATACTTTAAGTAAATTTACAAGCCTGTACTTTGTTACTTTTTACTTGAGTAAAGAAGTTTAATCAGTACTTCCACTTTTACCAGAGTATTTTTTAACACAAGTATCTGTACTTTTACTCAAGTATGGAAAGTGAGTACTTTTGCCATCTCTGCTGACCAGTGGTGGAAAGTAACAAAGTATATTTACTTGATTACTGTATAAAAGTACTTTTTTTGAGTATCTTTACTTGAGTAATTTTTCGTGGGGGTACTTCCACTCTGCTAAAGTTTATAGTAAAATATTTTAATTTCTTTTCCACTCCATTTCAAGGAAGCTGCTAGTTATTAATTTTTAAAATGCAATTTCAACATGGCAGATAGCAGCCATTGGGACTGAATTTGGACACCACTGTTTTAGAGATTTGCATGACATTCCACAGATGTGAGAAAATCAGGACAGATACTATCTGTAGTTTATACTTTTAATCAGGGTGTTAGTTGTTGCCATGTCATCAAGTTGTTTATTAGTAAAGGTTGCGGGTTCAGATTCAACCTTAGACATCTATTCCATAATGAAAGTGGGAGGAGAGTCAAGATAATCCTGTTCTGTTTTTGCTTTGTTTCTAAATAATAATACACTAAATAGCTGTCCTTGTTTGTGGTATTTTGATACTAAAGTCCTTTACAATTGGTGCAGAATTTGTCTGAGAAATAAGAGAGGACTAAGGATTCAGCCTCAGTAAACGGCCGCTCACACTGAGGCTGGTTCTGCTGGAGGTTTCTTTATGTTAAAAGGGAGTTATTCCTAAAACTGAATCAATCTATATGATCTGGTGAACTGTAAAGTGCCTTGAGATGACAGGTTTTGTCAATTGGCACCATATAAATAAACTGCATTGAATTGACCACAGTCTGTTACTGAAAATATTTTAAACGGTTTCGATCAGGATGTGTCATAGATAAGACCTGCAGCATTTAAGCGGTGTGCCACTTGATGCTGACAGAAGATAAGCTGTCATGTAAGATGAAATGGCGGTTGTGTCAAAGGTTTCATTCTATTTAGAAAGAAGGAGAAGAGTTGGACCACAGAATCAGATTAAGATCTCGAAACTAAAAGTGTTGGTGATCCTAAATAAACCAGATAAATATGTATATGTATATGTATATATATATATATATATATATATATATATATATCAATGTCTGTTAAATGTGATAAATAAACCTGAGACAAAACTATTTTATAATTTTTGAGAGAAAATGTAACTTATTGTTTAATATTTCGCTGTAGATGACAACCAGTGTCAGAAAGTCTACCTAGAAACAGCTCTATCATTGTAAATGGACCAACTGAAACTATGTACCATATTTCTAACACCAACAACTTTAGGGGGGTTTCAGCCACACGGCACAGAAATAACTAAAGGAGGAAGCAGAAATTGAACCTTATCTTCCAAGTTATTTTCCGTTTTACTGGTAAAATAAGGCCCTTTTTGGACGAACTATTATTACTTAGACAAACTGATGTGCAAACCACTGGTTTGCATGAAAAAATTTGAATAGTTTTGCATCAAGACTTTACGTCCAACGACTAAATAAGGCAAATAAGAAAAAGAAATCTCACATACTGGTAATACGCATATAACAAAAAAGATTTATTAAGCTTTAACATCTTTACAGAATGGAAAAAATCCTGAAAATTCTGTGAACTTCTAGGAATTTCGCGCCGTTCAGATAAAAAATTGGGTTACCCTGCTTCATTCAAAGATCAAAGCAACCACACAAAAAGATAAAAGAGGTCGTTGACGATGTCAAATATAGACTGAAGCTTTTCAAGCTGAATAAAGTTAAAAAGATGTCTAAAGATTTCTCAACAAGCCGAAATAAATCAGATAAATGGAATAAAATCTTCAGTTCTCACCCTCTGACTGTTAGATCACGGTTCTAAACTAGGGACAAAAAACTCAGAACAACAGAAATGTTGTCTTGAACCAACTGTGCTGCTTCAGTCTTTAAGGCGGTAATAATCTCAGACCCATATGATGTTCTAAGGAGTAATTGGGAAAAAAATGCAAGTAAACTGACCAGCAGTAATCTTCAGCTTTGGTAGAAATAGTGTCTGATAAAAAAACTAAATAAAAATAGCGTTATCGGGGACTCCTTATCTAATTTGTCTTCATAAATCGGTAGACCTTCATATAGATGTAAGCATCTCCATATACAAACCAATCAGAACATTTTGGATTTGCCTAAGGGAACTCCTCGATGTCCCAGAAACGCTGTTAATGTTGGCCAGCTGTCTAATGGGGGCCACTGCATGGAGCCCTTAGAGAGAGAAGAAAGTAAGGCTTGACCACCAGCCTTCATCTTGGGGCCATATGTACAAAATTTTACCTTTTTATTCACTTTGAATCAAATCGGTTTTATTTCTATACAGCAATGCCCAGTGCCCTGCCCTCCTTAAATCATACCGGCCCCAACTTACTTACTTTCAGCCCGAAGCTCCTACCTGTGACAGTACAGTCATGGCCAAAAGTTTTGAGAATGATTCAAATGTTAATATTTACAAAGTCTACTGCTTCAGTTTTTATAACGACAATTTGCATAAACTCCAGAATGTTCTAAAGAGTGATCAGCGTAACAGCAATTAATTGCAAAGTCAATATTTGCCTAGAAAATGAACTTTATCCCCCAAAACACATTTCAACGTCATTGCAGCCCTGCCTTAAAAGGAGCAGCTAACATGGTTTCAGTGATTGTTCCATTAACACAGGTGTGGGTGGTGATGAGGACAGGGCTGGAGGATCAATCTGTCATGATTCAGTAAGAATGACACCACTGGACACTTTAAAAGAGGCTGGTGCTTGGCATCATTGTTTCTCTTCTGTGAACCATGGTTATCTCTAAAAAACATGTGTGGTCATCATTGCACTGCACAAAAATAGCCTAACAGGAAAGAGAATGGCAGTTAGAAAGATTGCACCTCAGTCAATAATTTATGGCATCATCAAGAACTTCAAGGAGAGGTTTCCATAGTTTGCCAAAAAGGCTCCAGGGCGCCCAAGAAAGACCAACAAGCACCAGGACCGTCTCTTAGAAGTGTTTCAGCTGCGGGATCGGGCTACCAGCGGTGCAGAGCTTGCTCAGGAATGGCAGCAGGCAGGTGTGAGTGCATCTGCACGCACTGTGAGACAGAGACTCTTGGAGCAAGGCCTGTTCTCAAGAAAGACAGCAAAGAAGTCACTTTTCTCCAGGAAAAACATCAGGGACAGACTGATATTTGGCAAAAGGTACAGGGGAGTGGACTGCTGAGGACTGGGGTAAAGTGTTCATTTTCTCTGATCAATCCCACTTTCGATTGTTTGGGACATTTGGAAAACAGCTTGTTCGAAGAAGAGGCGGGTGGCCCGCTACCACCAGTCTTGTCTCATGCCAACTGTCATTTTTCCTTTCCCATTGAGTTTCGCGTCCCAGTGTTCCGCGAGGGATGGGCGTCTGTGTGTCTTCAGCTTCAGCGTAGGAAGCTAACAGAACTGGCAGCGGCGTTAGCGAGGCAAGGGCTCAAAACATGTACGGCTGGAAGCCTTCTACACCAAACCAAGCTTCTGCATGCCTGGCGTCCTCTTCCACAACATCTTCGTCCCGCTTTCCTCCCTCTAAATAAAAAATGGATGGCGGGAGGAGACTCATCCACGACCTCCGACCCACTAAACTCTCCTCCTCTTGCATGTTTCATTTACTGTCCACGCCAAGTTTCGCGTTCCTTGACAAAGTGTCGTTGCTAAGTCACCAATTTGAGTGCTACGCTGGTCCAATGGAATTTCATTGGGGAACCTACTAACACTAAGTTGCTAACTAGTTAAACGAGACCGGCGGCCCACAACAAAATCGCGACTTGCGAACCTTCCTAAAAGCCTCAACAATCCGCCCCTTGATAGCATTGACCAATCACATTCACTTTATTCACTGCGTGTAAAGTGATGGGTGCACCACTCGCAGAGAGTGCGGTACTGGCAGCAGCGGTTGGAAGAACCATTTCCGCTATGACTTTAAAGTTGGTTTTTCTCTCTTAACGTAAATGGCTTCCTTTACACCCCTTTCAAACCAACTGTCTTCTTTGTCCAAAATGTGAACATCACTGGTCCTTGGTCAAAAACCGTTTGTCCTTTGTCCTTAAGGTGTGGGTCAAGTGTCTCAAACTGGTTCCAGAAAGGGCCATGTTCTTTCCAACCAAGCAATGGCACACCAGACTACAATTATCTCATCAAGTGAGTTCAGTCTTAACATGACTTAATGAGATGAAAGGACTCGTCAACAACCAGTTTGACATCCCTGGTGTTGGTGGACAGCAGAGTCTTGTCCAGGGGAAGGTAGCGAGCTCCACAGTGCTCCAGACATTTTGAATTGAAAAACTTTTCCTAACTGGGAAGCAAAACATCTTTAAGCTTGGAAACAAAGTCCAATGTTTTATTTTTTTATTTTTATTATTTTACTTTTTTGGAATTACTACGACCTGGATGACTGAGAATCTTCACCAGCATGAAGTATGTGTAACACCACTTCTATATATATTTACTTACTCAAAAGTAAAATGTGCTAGAGTATTCAATAAAGGGTTACCTGACTTACCTACCTTAACATGAATAAATAATAGTTAGCTTAACTTTCCCTTTTTTTTCCAATTTTAAGTATATTTTTACTCAAATTAAAGCTTGAAGTTATTATAAGAGACTCAAAGTTTTTCACGTAGATTATGTTTTGTTCTGTATCTAACTTTGGTCAAACCGCAGCTGCATCTCCTCCGTTCTCCGCCACCATATCTGAGTGGAAAGTTTCACAGACACATGTAACCACATATATCCTCCTACATTAACCCCACTAACAACTTGTTTTTTTTTTTTTCTTACTTCATCAGCATAACTCTAGACCTTGTTTCTGCTTAAAGGTCTGAACCACCCAGCTGCAGCGTTACTCTCTATCATCTGGTCATCATGAAAGCCGTAAACATCTTCCTGCTCTGCTTCCTGGGAGCCGCTCTGCTGTCCGCAGTCCTTTGCGATAGTAAGAAAGATTAGAGTCAGATTAAGGAAAGAGCTGCTGTTTCTTCAAGCGTTAAAATGATATAATTCATGCGTTTTTGTTTCCAGATACGACTGGTCCTGATGGCTGCTGCTTCCAGTTCTATCCACGGCGAATAATGAAAAGTTTCATTGGTTCATATTACTACACTGATCACCACTGTCCCAAGGCTGCAGTCGTGTGAGTATTACAGACTTACAAACCTGTTAGGTTTTTAAACTACATCCATTATTTCTACTGTAATGTGGTCAATACTATTTAAAAGGGAAAGATCATTTTTTATATTTATAAATATTGTTCTTTGGTCTAGTTTGGTCACAATAAAGAATGGCCGCAACATCTGCGTGGATCCAAATATGGTCTGGGTGGACAGAATTATGAGACATCTGGATGAAACGGACTTCAAGTGAAAATCTTGTTTTTCCTTTGCTTTTTATCCCATAAACTAGAAAAAAAAAACATTTATAACTATTCAGAATGTTTCTTTCAACCAGCCATCTACTTTGCTGTGTTTCACTGGTTTCTTATAATCCAATGTCATGTTGAACTATGTTCCCTTGTCTAAAAAACTCTTCTATGTTTTCTTCTTTTCTGGTATTTTATGAAATTATTTACCTTGTCTGTAAACTTTATATGAAATAAAATCCACATATATATCTGCTTCTGTTCTTAGAATTTTTTTCAACGATGTTCAGACTTATTATCTTTCTTTTGTTCGATAAGATGAAAAAAAATCAGAGGATGAGATAAAAATAAGAAAAGATAAGAAAATATATGATAAAACAAGATACAAGAGGATAAGATACAATATGATAATTTAAGACAAGATAAAAAAAATTCAATTAGATGTGATAGAATTTGATACGATTTGATAATTTCAGATAAGATAAAATATAATTCTATATAATACAATACTTTATGACAAGATAAAATAGGATAATAAATGATAAGAAGATATGACACATGGGTTTTGCAAGTTTCAAAAGGTTAATTTAATACTTTTAAAGATCTTGAGGTCAAAAAATTATCCACATGTATCATAATAAATACCTTAGTCATTTTTAACCCACTGGATTTGCTGCACTTATTCATGTTAATGATAAATCTTCTTCATGCTCCAGGGTTACTCGTGGAGTCCTACAGGGCAAACTCTCTTTACTATACATATGCTTAAACTTAGACAATTTCTATTGACATTTTGTATACTCAAACTGTATACAAAATGCAATTGTCATTTTGTACAGCTCTCACACTGCAAAAAATTTTAATCTACATAAGTAATTTTTTTTCTTAAAATAACTGCATTTTTTCTTGAATTGAGGAGGTAAGTGAGACCTTTTGCAAAATGGAGCAACAGACAATTTACATTTAAAATAGGAAAAAATAAGAAAAACAATTCCATATTGCATATTGTCTAATTATCTTATTCTAAGGTAAAAAATACTCATTCCATTGGCAAACTATCTCATTTACCAACTCAAACAAAGGGTAAATATGCTTAATTTAAGACATTTTTACTTATTTGTAGATCATTTTTCCAGTGCATGACATTTCCATTTTTTAAAGTACAGCAGTGATCAAATGTAAGCAGTGTGGGAGAAAAAAACATGGATGCTTTGATAAAAAAAAGGCTTTGATATGGAAGTTCAGAGCATCAAAATATTTATAGTGCAATTATGCAGAGTTTTGGTTTGATATCAGTTTGATGCAGAGTCTTTGACATGATTTAAAGTTTATTTGGCATTCAGCAGTCGAATGGCGATGGGGAAGAATCTGTTTTGGAATCTGCTTGACCTGCATCGAATGCTGCGAAGCCTCTTCCCAGAAGGCAGCAGGAAGAATATCATTGATAATGTTATGGGCTTGGGACACGCAGCGCTGGGATGAAATGTCTTCATCGGAGGGAAGAGGAGCCCCAATGATCTTCTCTGCTGTTTTCACGACACAGCTGCTTACAACTGGTAAAATGATCAGACAGCATGGGAAGGATTTCCTCTTTTATGCTGATGATATTCAGCTATATTTGTCAATAAATCCTGAATCTTGTTAGACTGACTACAAGGATGTCTTATACAATTTTCTGCCATTTAATTCAGAAGTTATAATCCTTGGACTGGTGTCTTTTGGAAAAAGGTGATTAGTCACTTCCTCTGGATGTCACTAAATTGGCCTCTAGTAACGAAGGAAAAGGGAAAAAAATCCTAACCTGTTATTAAAATCCTTAATCAGATTTCTAGGATTTCATTGTTTCATCTTCAGAATATTGCAAAAATAAGTAGTGACGCTAAAAAAAACTACAGTTTTCAGGCTTGTACTATTGTAATTCTTCACATCAGGAAGTCCCAAAGTTGCAGTGAAATCTTCAGCTGATCTTAAATACTGCAGCTAAAGCTCTGATAAAATTTTAAATAAGAGATTAAACTGTATTTCTCCCCCTTTTAAATTGAGAATAGAATTAAAATTCCTCCTCCTCACATATAAAGCCTGAAATAACCATCTGATATCAGAGATCTGATTGTTCCTTATGTTCCTAACAAGAGCACTTCGCTCTCAGTCTGCAGGTTTACTAGTGGTTCGTAGAGTTTCTAAAAGTAGAATGGGAGGCAGATCTTTTTAGTTATCAGGCTCCTCTCATGTGGAACCAACTACCAGTTTTAGTCCGTGAATCAGACACCCTGTCTACTTTTAAGGCTAGGCTTAAAACTTTCCTTTTTGATAAAAGCTTATAGTTAGAGTGGCTCAGGTTATCCTGAGCTATCCTCTATAGTTATAAATAAAGTCATATCTGCAGTATAGTGTAGTAAAAAACGAAATATAAGTTGGTAAATGTTCCTTAAAATTGATGTAGTTTTTATTTATTTGAGCATGTAAGGCAGTTTGTCAATTGGTTCCGCTGGAGAGTTCCTGGAGTTAAAGGGGATTTTTTTCACTTCCACACACTACATGCTTGTTCAATATGGGGAATTTGCAAAGTCATCGCCGCTATGCAAGCACAGGCGCTGCATACTGATTCTGACGGGTCAGTGACTTGTTGCAACCTGCTGGGTTTCTTTCGGTAACTGTAACCAATCGGTCTGTAGGATCTGAGTGAAATGAATCTAAGTAAGGGCCTTGAGATCAGGGGGAGGATTTCGAAATATTACAAGGGCCCTGGGCAAAGACAGAGTATGGGGCCCTCTGAATTCGACAACACAGAGGGCCGGATTTATCAAGATCCAATTTTGCGTGCAGTAATTTGCGCCGCAGAACTGGAATTTTGCCCGAGGGGCTGAACCATGGTTTGCGGGTGATTTTAACAAGAGTGATTGTGCGTAAGTGGTGGCAGGTGCAAAAACTGTTGGAGACGCCCTATTTAGATGATGGTTTTGTGGTTTGTGGGTGGCAAGTAGTTTGTAGTTTGTACAAACTAGCCATTAAGAAATTTAAATCTTACAGTGACACCCCCCACCCCCCTCAAAAAAAATATATATATATATAAAAACTTTTGGAGAGCAACCTTTATTCCCTAAGGTGTTATGTGGCTGAATTTCTACTTCACTGCAAAACAAAAACAGGTGTTTTGTATTGGCCTGTAGAAAAATGCACATACCAAATGGCTCACAAGAACTGACTGTGGATGAGATTACTTGCACTTACGCATCCCACTCACAGCATTGGCATGTTGCTCCACAGGTACGGGGGAGGTCGGAGTTCTCTGGTAGGGCGTCAGGGCATTACGGCATTTAGAGCGACGCCAGACAGCACTTCTGAAAACGAGATTGGGAGATCCCAGCTGGATAAACGATATGTTTTGATGATGCGTTTCCTCGTTCATTCAAAAATATTCACACGGAGGTGAAAAATCACGTTCTCTCGCGTCTTCCTTGCTTCATTTATGATAATGCTCCTTCTTGCGACAATAACGCTGCCATGTAATGCGCCAATTACGCGCCCACAGACCATTTGCACCTTCTTTTGAAGCGACGTGTTAAATATAGAGTCAGATACAGATTAGCAAAATTGCTTTCAGGTTTGATAAATCACTTTGCGAGTGCTAAATTAATATATTTACATGTTCTCCTCCCACAAAGACGGCTTTTCATGTAAACGCCTATATTATTGCATATTCATTGCAGAAAAAAGTACTAAATGGATAAGAGGACGCTATTTAGCACGTTTTAAAGACCAAATCCTTTTACGCACGCTGTTGATAGATCAGTTTGTACATTTTTTTAGCGTGCGCAGTGAAATAGCTCACGTTTTTATACAATGCGCAAACCTTTGATAGATCCGGCCCATAAAACAGACCCATTATACACTTACAGAATTTTTAGCGCTTTTAAAACAAAAGTGCTTAGAGGGAGTCTGAAAAGTCACTTGCTTGCTAAATATAGCGAGAAAAGCACATAAGGTAAAGTTGGCAACGCTACTCTTCACACGTTTGTTTTCAAATGGTTTGCTGCTGACTGGACCTTTCTGCACATGTGCAGCAAATGGACTGATCCAATGTGGTGGACACTATGATAAGCATTCTGATGGCATTTTAGAGAAAGGATTTTTATCAGCAACATAATTAATGTGCACAAATTAGTAGCTGTGTTAACCATACATGTAAATGGAGGTTTATGGGGCCCCCAGGAACTTGGGCCCCTAGGCAACTGCACTACTGCCGCTGCGTGAGATGACATCTGTTGGATGCAATGTAAATAAACTGACTGAACCCGCATTTTTAGAGGATCCTGCATAAAAGCTGTTTCTACATTAATCAAGGTGAGTAGATGTAAACCTGTGACCTGCACCATAACTATATGCTTTTGTCTCTTTACCTTCAGTATCTGAAGCAGCAGCTGAGATGCTTGCAGAGCTGTAGAGCTTTTTTTCTTATACCTTCATTTTAAGAACAAGATTATATATTTTTGTCGCCCTCTGCTGGGCAGATAAGTGAATTGCTTTGTGTTCAGATTATTAACACATCCTGTGGAATGCCCCAACTTAGCAGAGGGTATGTGACTGTTTAATGATATGCATAGCTGTGAATCCTTTTATTTACGAAAAAAAAGAAACTTTGTGAAAAAAAACCTTATTATTTAATGTTGATATTAAACTCACTTTGATTAAAATAAATAATCAGACTCACTTGATAAAAGTTGCATTTATTTCATTAACAAAACCAAATAATACACTAAAACCAACAGACAAATGCTGCTGATAGTGTTAGAGAATTAAGAGAAAGGCAGGAGAATGAAATAGAAAAAGCAAAAAAAGGAAAGCAATCTCCTAGTTACAATCAAGCTTTTAAGAAATACACAGGAAATCTAAAAATGTTTGCATACTGGAAAAAAAATCTTTGATTACTTGAAGCAGAAAAGCGCTGATACCAACATGAAGGCGTCTCTGCCACATGATCCGATAGAACAGGACAGGATTCAGCTCCTTAAAGGGATTTTCTCTGCAGAAACTTGACGATCTTCTCCACCCAGTCTTTACCTGGCTCCACACAGATGTGGCGGTACCTTTTAGTTATTAAACTGAAAACAAGGAAATGCAGATTAGATTTTTTCCCACCAATAGGAACAAAAACGTACAGAAAATAAAGTAATATGTAGCTTTTAGTACTTACACAACTGCTTTTTTTGAGCAGCGGGAATCGGTCTCGTAATACGAAGTGATAAGATTTCTTCTTATCGGATTGGAGAAGAATTCAAAGCAGCACTCATCAGGTTCTTTTGAATCTAAAAATCACAGCATTAATTATTGTAATATCAGCTGATTAACAAGTAGCATCTCTAAGTGACATTAACTGCCATAATCTTACGGTTGCAGAGGACTGGGGACAGCAGGGCGGCTCCCAGGATGCAGAGCAGGAAGATGTAAGCGACCTTCATGATGATGGGATCAGGGTAGATGAGAGAGATTAACACTCCAGCTGATGGGCTGTGCCTTCTAGACTAACAGGGGGCTAATGCTGCCTTTATCGAGAGAAAAACTGACAAAAAAAATGTGTCAGAGGTGTGTCAGTGGCAGTGTGTTTGTGGTTACACAGCAACTAAATGGTAATGATGGTGAAAGTTTCCATTTTGTTTGACAGAGCTGAAGAGGAAATGCAGCTGTGGTTAGACTAGATGTGAAAACAAACAATTCAACTCAAAATTGGACACTAAGCTCAAATTAATCGGAGAATTGGCTCCATTTGTCGTTTCCCAGGCTGATTTTGCTATAAGATAAACTTGTTTCAGTGAACATGTACCTCCCCGGAAACCGGTTATTGGTTTAGCATTTTTTAGAACTTCAGATCTGCATTTTCTCCAGACTTTTGCAGACAGAAACGGGCAGAAGAATGACCCAGAACACAAGTGGTTCCCAGTAGGGATGCACTGGTACTGATATCGGGCCTGACAGCAGTGTGAAGTTCTTGTAAAAATAACCCGACACTCTGAACTGATACCGCTTCTATATTTGACACGGATCACAGTAGAAACACAGTTAAGTTTACTCTAGCTTCAGTTGTCAAGGGGCCCTTCCCTGTTGGAAGAAATACCTTCACTGAAACTAAGCTGTACTTGATCCGAGGTTGAAGTCTGACTTTGCCAGCTTGAGATTTTAGAAAATAAAGTAGAAGCCATTGATTATTTGCCTGTGAGACCATCCTGATCTCGCGAGCTTTCAAGGTTTCACTCGAAGATCAGTCTGGAGACTCTCCGTTGAAGAAAATTTGGAGCCGTTCACCAAACAAAACGTCCAATCAGCGTTGGCTTTGAGGCGCGTTGAGGTGTGACGCAGCGAGAAGAGTGACCGTTCAGTCTACAAGAACATGAGTGGCTTCAGCCGATGAAACTAGCTTTAGCGTGGCTATCGAGCAAGTTTTATCGAATTACAGAGTATTTCTTCTCACTGAAAGAAGAGCAAAAACACTGCTCTGGAGGCTTTTATCCAGAGTGAAAAGATGTTTTTGCTCTTCTCCCGACTGGTTTTGGCAAGAGTTTGATCTATCAATTGGCTCCTCTTCGTCGTCACTCTGTTAGTAAGTACGCTACGCTCCGCTGATCTGATTGGTTTATTTGGCCCGTCCTATCACCAACGCATAGGCCAATCAGCTAACAAGTATTTTAGCCCCTTCCCAAAAATTACTTCAACGGAAAGGTTTCCAGATGGATATGCTGGAGTTAAATCCATCTGGCGGAGTCAAGGCTAATTGAAAATGGCCTTCCCAGTCAAACGCCAGCCGAATGGCAGCCAGCTTCCAGCCATTGGTGTGACGCCCACTCCCTACTGCTTGAATTGTGGATATTTTTTTACTCTGGCTCCACCATTTTCACTGAATTCCAGGGTCTGACCAGGAGCTGAAGCTTCTCTTTAGATCTTTATGTCCCACAAATAATGACAGAATATTTTAGTACAAAGATTGATGTTTAAAATGAATTGTAGGGGACCAGTCAAGGACCAGCTAAGGGCCCATCAAGGAAAGTGGGGAAATTTTAAATGGCTACTACTGTAAGTTCTAAACTTTTCTTTTTGACTTTTTTATTAAGCACTTGAATCAGCGCTCAGTTTGGGCAGGTACTAAAATTTCAGTGCTTGTACTTGATACGAAGAAATCTGGTATAGGGACATCCATACTTCCCATGGAAGCGAATGCATTTACCAAAGAACTACAAATAAGAAACCCCATCTTATTTGATTAAAAAATGACATTAGGACCAAAAACGCCAGGATTACAGGATGAAGGTTCTTACTAGATACCATCTGTTTGAAATTGATGTCTGTGTGTTTATATGAAGAACTGCATACTACTGGGATGTAAAATAATTGCCATCATGGCTTCGTCAAGCTGCTGCCTACCTTTATGAAGCAGGGAAAAAAAAGACTAATACAAAGTGAATCCAGTAGAACTTTTTAATGCCTACCTGGAATGGGGGACAATAGTTTAATAAATTTTTGGCTCTCAAAATGATATCGCTGCCATTTTAGTTGGTACTCATTGATACCCAATACCACCATTTTAGTGCTGGATCGGTATATATGCAACACTAGTTCTAACAGATGAGGGGTTAGGTGCTGAAACTGAAGGGCTTTAAAACTCATTTCCACTTACAGTAATATTATACAAAGAAAACAAGGTAATATACAAAAAACTTCTTTTTAAGAAATTCATCTACAGTCCTCAAAATCTTACCCTAAAGCAAACAGCTGGTAATGAGAAAAATCATTTGAATCAGGTTTACTGGAGCAGAAATACGTCTATAAGCTGCAGAGCAGATCTTGAGGACTGGAAGAAGGACCTCCACGTTGAAGACCTGTTAAATCTGCAGGCCTGAGGAGAAGAATATTCAATTAGATTATTAATGTAAAACATTTTGACTTGCTGAAAAGGACTTATAAACATCTATGATCAGTAGTATTCTGAATCATGTTGCCATTTGGGATTCTATTTTGCATCACATCTGTAGGAGAGAATAATCATCTGGTGCTGAATGAGGATTCTGTGATATTCCGTCTGTCATTGTTTTGGTTCTGTTTAAGTTCTGTTAAGTGTTTCATACATTTCATGAATACATTTTTATTTATAATCATGCCTCTTTATCAGTAACAAAGTTTTGTGTAAAATTTGTGGTTCTACAATAACATTTGACTTTTTTATTGATTATGTCACTTTTATTTAAAGGTTTGATGATTTCAACAAATTGAAAGACCAGATGGACAAGTGGACCAATGAGACTCCAAAAGTCCCTTCATGCCACAGCTATAGAATGACCAAGAACAGATTTCAATGCTAATATTTAACCTAACATTAAAACAAAGGTAGCCACCCTAAGAAAAGTTTTTAATTTTACATTGTTATATTTTTGCACAGGTCATGTTTTTTGCATGGACGTCCCTGTGTGTTACTAGTCACAAAGTACATGTTTTCAACAAGCTGTTCCTAACGCCCTGCCATCAATGTTGACGGATCTCGGAGGAAAGTAGATTTGCATAAATAAAATTACTAGGATGTGTTGGTACGTTTGTGCTACCAATTTTCAAAATGACATCTTTCTAGGCTGCTCATTGGAGCAGTAGGTAGCACTACTGTCTTGCAGCAAGAAGGTTCCTAGTTCAATTCCCAGCCCGGGGACTTTCTGCATGGAGTTTGCATGTTCTCCCTGAGCACGCGTGGGTTCTCTCTGGGTACTCCCGCTTCCTCCCACAGTCCAAAAACATGACTGTTAGATTAATTAGGATCTCTAGATCTCTAGAGGTGTGAGTGAATGGTTGTTTGTCCTGTTTGTCTCTGAGTTGCCCTGCGATGAACTGGCGACCTGTCCAGGGTGGACCTCGCCCATTGACAGCTCATACAAGCTGCCTGTGTCCGAACGTCCATCCTAACCCCTAAATCCACTATATAGAGCGAAGGTTCTATAGTAGACTTTATAGTGAACTCAGTTAGCTGACCGTTCAGACAGATGATCACTGCTTTTTCTCCCAGTTGTTCACATAACTCCTCGTCCACCGTGTGGTGCCTGCGCCATCTTTGTTAGTTGCCGCTGTCAGGTAGCCCACAGTGGGCGCTGTGACAGCAAAAAACCCATAACTTTGAGATCTGTCCATTTATGACTTCAAGGCACACAGTGTGTCTCAGTATATGTTAAAGAACCTATTTTAAAGTTGCACCTTGTCAGGTCACCTCTCAACATGGACCCTGTTTTTCACCTGTTGGACATTGACCCAGCTTTCATTTAATGGTACAAGCACAACATCAAAACACACATGTACGACATGTTATTGTACAAGTCTCAGGTCAGAGATTTTGATTTGAAAACTATTTTCTGTAATGTTAAATCAAACAATTTTGAGCTAGCAGCTGCAACATATCACCATGGCGAAATAAAAAAAAAACACTTTGTGGCATTCTACAAACTATGAACTGAGAAGCAGAGGCATTTCTATGATAGCCTGGCACAATTAGCTAAACATGGGAGTGGAGATATAGCAGTTACAGCGAGCAACATTTAAAAAAATACTTTGAATTCAAGCCAGTGTTGGAAACATTGTGATGATCAGGGTAAGATTTGGCAGTTAAGAAGAGAATCATGTCAGTTTTGCTGAGTTCTTTTTTAAAGTAACATAAACCTTTTTTTTTAGGACAAAGCAACTGAAACCGTTCAAGCAAGACATCTTCATTGTCAACCAGAAAGGTGTGGAGAAAACTCTTAAGATAAGGCATCCTTGAGCTAGTTTTTAACTTTTCTAGTTCCGGGTTGGTGTCCTGAAACTTTTTAATGTATGTCTGCTTTAGCATTCCAGAGTAGAATAATGAGGTCATTAGCAGATGTCTGTTGTGTTGGACCAGAGGCATTTCTGTAAGGACACCAGCCTTTGAGGTAAGGTTTTGAGGATTCCTGAGGTTGCCATTTTTTCATACTCCTTTGAATGTCCATCGTATTTTGCATGCTCTTCGTAACACTTCCTGTAAGTGTCACATTTTCTTTCTTTTTCATGACTAAAAACTATACAAAATACTTATTTGGTGTCAATATACAAGGGTTATGTGAAACTAGTAATAGCAAAAGGCAAAAAAACAAATAAAAATTCAAGGGCAATAAACAAGCAATATTTACGGTCCACAAAGAATCTATATACAGAATCCACAGTTAGATTATTGGCTTTGTCTCACAAATAATCTGATAATACATTTTAGCCTATGACTTTCAATTAAAGATATTAACCAGGGTAGCTAAAGTTGTTTTTAACGAAACATTGGAGCTCAACTTTTCTTCTTGTTACTTGTCTTTATTCAGAAAATACATGCCTTTGTCCTTTTGAATTCTACAGCACATCCTTTGTGGTAAAGCAATGCCACATTTTAAGTTTGAAAACAGTGGGTTCCAATCATCTTTGTTGATGAAGAACAGCTGGAAAAAATCATGAAGTACCTAGTAGTAGTAGTAGAGGCAAAAAACAGGCAGAGAAAGCTAGCAGGCTGTGGCTGTTCATTGGAGCTCTGCCGCTGGTCCTGCAGAGCGCACAGTAAACATAAACAATGAACCTAGACAATAGCAAGATCCTATGGCAAGCCGTTTTGACGATTATTAACTTGCCTTCTTCTTCCTAGTCAGAATGAACTTTTCAGATATCTAAAATAACATTCTTCCTATCTAAAATAAATATTTCAAATATCTGAAATGTAATTTTACTATTATACATGACATCACCTTTCCTATTTTTGTGTATTGGGCTTTTACTCTCAAATATGTAAAATAAACATTCTTCCTATCTAAAAATGAATTCTGGCAAGGATTAACTCTAATTTCAGATCTCAATAATATAGTTACTGCAAGTTATGACAATTTAAGATATTATTAAAAAGTGCCACTAAATACTTTTACTACTTTTTTTTTTGTTAAACTAATTACTAGTTGCAAATAGTAAGAGAAAGTCCCAGTCTGCGTAAATGGATTCAGCTTGAACAGTTTATACATGTAAGTTATCTTTTTTATAGTTTAGGCAGCTCTGATCCAGCAGTCCTGTTTTAAGCAGAGGTGAGTTTGGGGGGAAACACAACTTGATGTCAGAATACAGATCTATGTCACCTCACCTTAAACTCTGATTTAGTTTTATCTTCTCTCTCTCCACAGAAGCTACATCTCTCCTAGCTTTCTGTTCATTTGTGAATCCTTCCTGCAGAGGATTATTGGCTGTGTTGCTGGTGACTTATTGTGTAGATCATAGACAAAAATTCTGCCTTAGTTTATCTGCTTAGCCGTTTTTATCACCTAGATGAAGCTACACCAGGAGCTACAATACTATTACAGTTAATATATTTTTTTCTTTTCTTACCTAAAGTATTCCTGGTTCTTCTGTGCTGTTTTCGTGTGTCTGACTCTGTTCTGTCTTCTCAACCTCCCTGTTTGTTCTGGCAGATGGCTGCTAACATTAAGCCTTGTTCTGCTGGAGGTTTCCTCCTGTTAAAAGGGAGTTTTTCTCCTCACTGTCACCACCTGCAGGCCTCTAACTGATCATGTGGCCAGGCTACTTGGCCAGGGGGTTTGCCTGACTAGTCAGTGTGCATGGTGATCGTTGAGAGCCCTTGCGGGTCCGAATCCCAAAATGGCCCTCTGTTGTGCACCTTGCCACACTTAGAAAACCGTTGTCTGTCTGTATGATTAGATTGAAATAAGTCTGTGAAGTGCCTTGAAATGCCATTTGTTCTAAAATGGTTCTAATTAAGTAAACTGATTTGGTTAGATATGCATTGCAATTGGACCCTCCATAAGCGTTAGTTCAAGAAAACCAGTAAAGCCCCGACATTATTATTCAGGATTAACGAAAGTAAATCTGTTATTTGCAATGTAACTTTATGCATTTGAAGAGTAGTTACAATCTCACTACTAAACTCCTCTTACTTGAGACTTCATTTTTAATATTAAGCAATCAGAATCATTTTTATAAAAGTTGCATTTATTATTTAAAAATCAGCCAAAACACAAATGCTAATGATGATATTTTATTGAAATTAAAAAGATCAAAAAAAAAAAGAAAAAGAAAACACAACATAAATTCCTCCTGGTTGAAATCACCACTGTAGAATATGTGTTGTACAAAAGCTTTAAGAACAAATTATTACAAAAAAAAAAAAAAAAAAAAGTTGACATGTTGGAAGCAAAAACAGAAACTTAAAAGCACTGATACCGAAATGATGCTCGCATTGCTACATATACAGAACGGTAGGCAGCTTCTAGATCTCTAGACCAGGGACTGACTCTCCAGGTCATTGATAATCTTCACCACCCAGCGCTGCTCTGGGTTCACACAGATGCGGCGGGATCGTTTTGTTATTAAGCTGAAAGGAAAAAAATATATAGTGTTTGCCAAATAGAAATGATTTTTAATCAACTACAAATTTAACACACAAAAAAGAACAAATTACTATCTAACAGAGAATGAAAGAAACTAAGGTTCTGGTACTTACACAACTGCATTCAAGTGGCACCGAGGACCAGTCTTGAAATACGAAGTGATCAGCTCACTGTTTATGGGACTTGGAAAGTATTCAAAGCAGCACATATCAGCAGCATTTCCACCTGAAAATAACAGCGTTAGCGTATTTAATATCAGCTGAGTGGAGAAGTGGCATCTCTAAGTAAAATAAACCTCAGCATCCTTACTGTTGCAGAGGACTGTAGACAGCAGGGCGGCTCCCAGGATGCAGAGCAGGTAGATATGAGCAACCTTCATGATGATGGGATCTGGTAGATGAGCAGAGGAGCTGTGCCTTCTAAACAGACAAGGGGCTAATGGTGCATTTATCGAGATGATAACATTTAAATATGTCAGAGGCGTTAAAATAAACGGGGTTTTGTGGTTGAACAGGAAATAAATGTCAAAGATGGTGAAACTTTCCACTTGGTTTTGCAGGTCGGTAAATTTAAAAGGAAACCATACTGTGGTTAGAGCAAGTTTGCATTCAAACAACATTGGGTATGACTCTTATTTAGAAATAAAAAGGGAAAATCTATTAGACTTAAAACAGGATATTTTATTTCATATGTTTATTGAAGTTTATAATAGTTGTTAAATGAAAATGAAAAGTTTTTTTTTGTTAGGCTTAAAAGGAATAGTACACCCAAAAACATGATTAGCCTTCATTTTCTACTCACCCCCATGCTCGAACAACACTCTGGAGTACTTTTTGATATCTCAAAATGCATCTGGAGATCTGGGAGGCTTCTTGCAATCTGCTGACATTCAAATAATGGAGGTCTATGGCGCCGTCAGACTAGCAGAAAGGTCCATAAAACTCCACAAAAAGCGTGTCAATATTCCTCCATACTGCTCGGCCCAAAGTATTATTCTTCCAAATTGTCCTGGAGTGGGTAGCATCCAGAATTTACCGAACGGGGTCATTTAGAATGTTTTTAGAGCATAAACAGTAGTGTGTATAGGATTTCCTAAAAGCGCCAGTTCAATGACGCTACGGAAGCCGACAGACCAAACCAGATGAAAGTCGCATTCAGCGTCTGCTCTGCCGATAATGCAAAGCGTGAGAAGAAGAAATGTGCTGTTTACCTGTTCAAAGAAAGAATGCAAGAAAAATGTCTGAGGACTTCAGTGTTGAGGAAGAGTTCTTTGCCGGTGCTGAATCGCGACTTTAGGTCTGGTTTTGGTCTGCCTTCGGTTTCCGTGACTTCGGTCACGCCAGCTTTTAGGAAATCCTATACACTACTGTTTATGCTCTAAAAACATTCTAAATGACTTCGTTTCGAGTAAATTCTGGATGCTACCCACTCAGGACACTTGGAATACATTGGACGAGCAGTATGGAGGAATATTGACACGCTTTTTTGTGGACTTTTATGGACCTTTCTGCCTTGAAGGCCATAGACCTCCATTATTTGAATGTCAGCAGACAGCAAGAAGCCTCCCAGATCTCCAGATGCATTTGAGATATCAAAAAAGTACCCAGAGTGTTGTTCAGCATGGGGGTGAGTAGAAAATGAAGGCTAATCATGTTTTGGGTGTACTATTCCTTTAATTACTGCTATCATAATGAAATGCTATGAATTGAAATGTCATCTTTCTTTATTACTGGACTGATTGGATTCCAGAGGTAAAGTTCAGACCATTGAAAGTAGATCTCATCAGCAGTCAAATTAACCTCAATCCAGAGGCAGCTGTGATCATAGGTCGAGACTTGAATGATGTAGAACTAAAATTTGTTCTGCTCATTTTTATAAACCTATAAAGTTTCCCACCAGAGAGAGCAAAATATTTCACCAGGTGGACAGTAACTTTACAGGAGCGTTCAGAGCAGCATGTGGTCTTAACCTTGGAAAGTTGGATCACATCTCTGAGAATCAACAAAACCAATCTCACCATCAGAAGCAACCGGGTTTGGACTAAGGAGGCGCTCTCAGCCTTACTGGCCTGATTAGAAGTTATTCATAGACGACGCTGGTCTCTGTGCTTGGGTTGCCAACTGTCCCTTGAAAAACTGAATCGTTCCGTATTTAGAAACAGAAATACTTGTTCCGTATTTAGTGGAAAAGGAGCACACTTACTGTGAGAGTAAAAAAATAGTAAAAACCTAATGGAAAATGAAGAACAACGGAATGTTAGATACAAAACTTATGGTAAACTTGTTCCCGGGCCCCTTTCCTGCATTGTGACCAATGAGCTGACATCATATATGTAACGATCCAGAATACCCTCATCCTCATAATTTATTTTTTCAGTTTTACAACTGTAGCCTGCATTTAAGGCACAAATATGCATACAAGTTTGCACAAGTTTGCTGTTGCACCAAAAATGTGCACTATTTATTTATTGTTTTATATTCATTTAAGTTGTTTGAGTTAAGCAGGACAAGCTTATGTTTAAGATACTTATTTAATTCAGCAAAGTTTGTTTTTTTGTATTAAAGTGAATTGCTGAATAATCATTTGTTTTCCATGTGTTCATGTCACTCACAATTAAGCATCTAATTCAATGCATGTTTGAGTCAAACAGTTAAAAAAAATCATTTCATGAATGGATCAGCGCATGCAGTTTGAAGCAGATTATTACTAAGAATGCTTCGATATTTTTGAAGTTTGGGCATTGATTTTATTTTGTTTTACAAACCTAAGGCTGAAAAACAAATAAAACAAATAAAAACAAATAAAATACAGCTCAAAAAAGGCACTGGAGCTTATTTTACCTTGAAGAGCAATAGTTTCACAATTGCTTATAGCCTTTTATAAGATTATTTGTTCAACCAATCATTTCGCTAAATCAACCAATCTCCAGTGTTTTTACCCAATCTATATTTTGACTAGGGCAAACCAATAAAAATTAGTTCACTAATTTTTTATAATATAATAATTCCACTAAATCCCAATTCTCATTTTCAAGTAGGGACTCATACTCCAAATCAACCACTCCATTCTATTCCCAGTCGAGCCCTGCCGTTGCTTAGCCCTCTGCCAACTTCGAGCCTCTGGAACCAACCCGGTTCCCCTCCTCTGCTGCTAAACCTGCAACACGTCACAGGTACAAACCTGCACAATTCCTCTGGCTAAGATCTTCAGCATCCTGGCTAACCAAACTGTCCCTCTCTACAGAGAACCCTGTGTGACCAGTCCCGGACCTGCTTCTCAGTATTATTCATATAACTTTGTGTTTATCTCAATAAACAGTCAAACTTTTCATCTGCCTCCATTGTGTTCTGCATGTGGGTTAGAAACCTGAATCCCATCATGACAATCCCGGCAAATCAGAATCCTCCTTTTCTCCTCATCAAACAGACGATAGCCCTTGGCATTGTTAGCATATCCCACAAAGCAAAGCTTCACCGCTTTCTTGTCCAGCTTCCTCCTCTCTATTCTGGAACATGAGCATATACCATACAAACCTAACACTCTCATGTGACTGATGTCTGGCTTTCTGCCACACAATCTTTAGTACAGGGTTGGATGCTTCAGCACTGAGGTGGGTAACCTATTCTGCACATATGCTGGGGTTGCGACAGCCTGTTCCAAAAACATCTTTGGCAGCTTTGCATGAGACAGCATACTCCTTGCTACTTCAACTAAAGTCTGATTTTTCTCTTTCAGCTACACCATGTTGCTGTGGTGTTTGGGGTACAGACATTTGTGGATGCCCTGAGCTCTATTCTCTTTATTCCAAGTATTCTTGGAATTCTTTCGACGTGTATTCACCACCGTTGTCTGTTCTCAGTCTCATAACTTTTTCTCCAAATTCATTGAAGTATGCTTTTTCAAACTCTTTAACTTTGCCAAGCACTTCACTTTTCTGTCTCATGAAGTATACCTTGCAGCATCTTTAGTAGTCATCAATAAATGTCATATACCTTAGGATTTAGTCTGCATGGGACCAGACGTCACTATGAATCAGCTGCAGTTTGTGCTTTGAGCATATTTCTCCCACTGACTTGAATGGCTTTCTAAACAGCTTGCCCTCCACACACGCTTCACATAAGGAGTTCTCTTTTTCTGCAAAAGTCCATTACACTCATCAGAGGTTTAAGCTCCTTCAGCATGGTGGTATGTCACAATATTAGATGCCATTAGATTCCCAGACAGCTTGGAAATATACAGCACATCATACATTGCAACATCTTTGACATCACTAACTTTGAAGGTCATTTTCATTTTTAAATTACTGAGTCCTTGGCATGGCCTACTCTGCCATCCCCCAGTTTCACTGATTGTGGCTTTATGAATTCTTGGTAGTCGTGAAGTTTTCGACCTGCTTCACTTTTTTTATTTAGATTAGTCTCTCTGGCAACCAATGCACTCTCAGTTGCACTATCAGAATGCTCATTATCCTCACATTCCATTCATTTAGCTTTGTGGGTTCTATTTTTTATTATAATTTTTTTTTTTTTGGAAAGTAACATTTTAGATGTCCTTCCTTCCAACATTTAAAACCCTTCCATTTGGATCTGTCCAGTCCCTCAGGCTGTGGCTTCCCACACACTTGAGTTGCCATTGCAGAGGCGCCACCTGCTGTTGCAACACTGGTACTGTCATTTGCCTGCACTCTTTTTTTTTTTTTTGTCCCTTATTTACCAATGATGGCTGCATGAATTGAAGGGTCAAACTGTCCATCTTTCTCTCTAGGGAAGTCATCCCATGCTTCTTTAGGTAACTGGCAACTTGTAATCAGGTACAGTCAGTACTCGAGTTGAGCGGGATGAGGGGGGATGGCATCCCCCTTATTAAAAAAATCTTAAAAATCATCCCTCTCTTAATTGACCATCCCCCCCTTACCTTCCCCTGTAACATTTTATCAGTTAATAAGTAAATTACTATTATATATTAACCCTCCTATCGTCCTCAAAATATAGTAACAAATTTGGTCCTTGGGGTCAATTTGACCCCAGGGATATTTATCTCCAGAAAATGATTTACAGAATATTGTTGACCAAGTTTTTGTGACAGGCACTTTGTTTATTTGTTGAATACATAAATAACCCCTTGAAAATCAGTGAGTTGACCTTCCCTCTAGCGCCACCATCAGGCGAAACCTTTAAATGAAAATGAGTTTATTTTGATTTTTTTATACAAATCTTCTCAAATTTACAGGTTTTGAGCACATTCATGACTCTGAGCACATTCACGACTCTTACCAAATGAACCATATTGATTAATGTTGGTGACTCCCCGTTTCCTCTCATAAACATATTTATTTACTTATTTTTATCTATTTTGTTGTAATATATTTGTTGCTAGTTACTGTAGGATCTTACTCACCCCTCCTCTTTTGTTATCCGGGCTTGGGACCGGCAGTGGCAGAGTTATAGAGTTTTTTTTGTTTGTTTTTGTTTTTTTATGATTTTTTTTGGTTGTTTTTTCTGTTTTTTTTTTTGTTTTTTTTTTATTCATTTGTGTGACAGAAAATGGATAATGAGAACATGTCACGTAGTAGTTAGAACATGGAACAGTTTTTAGAGAGAAACAACATGGTGGCTGGAAATATTGCCCTTCCAGTCTCAGCATTCCAAAGACTTGCTGTTGCTTCACCTTTTGACTTATAAACTCCTGCCAAAATTAGCAAGCCAATGTAGGCTTCCAAGTCAACTAGATCCAAGTCTTTCCAACTGTCCCCATAAACACGCTTTCCCTCTAAATTTGTCATCCCAAGCACAATATTTTTGATTGATGGTGTTATGAAGAGCTCGAATGATGACGTCATCAACATGGCTGACTGCATATCTGGTGGGTCCTGGAACCATTTTGATTATATTACTTGCGCTATGTCTACCCTGCTGTTTCAGTGGGGAAAGGGACCATATTATTTTTCCATTTTTGGAAGAAATTGTGTCTGCTGGTGGTTGAGGGACAACAGGAGGGTCAACACTCTCATTCTCATCAGATGAGAATTCCTCAAAATCAGGGTCCTCCTCAACACAATCCTCAGTCTCAGAGACAGTCTCCTCTAAGTCACTTTCACTGTCAAAGAGCTGCTCCAAAACCTCTTTGACAGTAAACCTTTTTCCAGAAGACATTTTCAAAGAGAGAGTGTGCAGATTGCAGTATACTCAGAGCACAGTGAGGAATGATTTGGATAGAGGACTGTAGTGCAAGCTTATGTTTGCTCCTCCCTGATTTGGCATGAACTACCAATGGCGTTGTAGGAATAACCCGCCCTTCACAAGGCGGGAAAAATCAGTTCTACTTTGGCAGGTGTGAGTTCAGAAGGTCACACAGATCCCCAGATGTCTCAGTTCAAATGTATCAACTAAAATGTATCAACTCTGCACCTGCAGGTGTTGTCATGTTAGGTCACTGACAAGTTTTAGCAGCTAAAACAGCTTGGGGTCAAATTGACCCCAGAGGACAACCAATGCGTGTAATATCTATTCAGCACATTAAAAAAATAACATCACAAAAATTTTATGCTTTACCAGTTGTCCCCATCTAATTAGGAAAAGTCATGAAATATGAAGCAAAAAAAAAAAAAAAAGTTAACTACTATTTTTTGAATGATAAACATTGAATGGGGTCAAATTGACCCCAAGGACGACAGGAGGGTTAACAGTAATGGCAATAATATTGCCCTTTCAACAATTGGCAGGTTGCCCAGAGGGCACATGCAATTTCATTTTCGATCTCAGAGGCGCAACCAGCGGAGCAGGTGTACAGAACAACATTATGGGCAAGCGGCAAAGACAATGCTATTTTAGGGACTTCATTTTTAAGAAGGCAAAACGCTTCAGGTAAAGAAGAAAAGGCGACGATGTATTTGGACAAAGACATGGCTGAGCAAACGTGGCTACTACGGTCTCTCAATTTTACAGAAAGAACTCCATTTAACCCGCACCCCGCCATGCTTCTGTGTTTTAATCCGAAAGGAAGAGGAAGAAGAGTCATTGTTTGAGCATTCCCATTAAGGGATTTGCCCACGATGGTCGACTTATTTTTTTATTACTGCTTTTTATTTCTACTAAACCTAAAAAAGATGTCAGTAATAAATTTTTTTACCTAAGTACAAATTGTTTTTTTTTGTTTTTTATGGAAACCCAGCATATTTTATCAAAGCTTTTGGAGAAAAACCATAAATAAAACATCAAAAAATCTTGAGTTTATTTTCTTTCGCGGGACGGAACCGGAGCACCCGGAGAAAAGCCCAAATCTGAAAGCTAACCTGAAATCTATGTTATTTCAAAATGAAAAGGACACAGGATTAGCGTGAGAAAATTAAGGAATCTAGTCAAATTACTGTAAAATTGATTGTGTTTTATAATTGTACTGTTTCTTCTTCATGGGCACCAGCCCCACTTGACCTTGATGGACACACGATAAATTGATTTATTTTGTTTCAACTAGAGGAGGAACCCGGAGCAGAAGGAAAACCAGAGTTACCCACTTGTTTCATTTTACCAGTCAGCTCTACATTAAGCTCAGACATCCAAAGTTCCAAAAACTGATTTCCGGGAGATTATCATCCACAACCCACAATCAGATGAAGAGTTCTACAGTTCTCCTCCTTATGGTTGTACCACACCATTTGTTTTGAGATGTGTGTGATTGCCACAGGTAATTCATTGGCCGGCGATAGCCTGCAAACACGGACCCAAAGAATCCTCTTTCCAGTTTATGAAGTTCAACATATCTTTTCTGAAACTCAGCTTCTTGAGAATCTGCTCCATTTTCTGTCTCAGCAAACTTCACTTTTTTCTTGCTTGACTTCAATTAAGTCTTCAGTCTCCCTCTTAAGATTCCTCTCTCTGGAATCTTTTTTTGTACTGGAAAGTAGCGATCTGGGGCTCCTAGACTGTTCGCTGATGATAAGAGGGAAGATCTAGTAGGGACTTGCTCCAGCTGTTTGTTCTTCTTTATTTTATTTTCCTCATCTTCTGTCATTTTCCTTTTTGGATTCGTCGTGGTCCTGATCTGGTTCTGGCAACCTGTGTATGGTCTAACCTCCTCAGATATCTTGGTTCTTTTTCTGCGGGTCTCAACTTCAGCTCTCTTGGTTTGTTCTAATGGCTGAAGCTGTACACTTCTTTCTAGATTTTTTGACCTTCTTCTTTTATTTTTAGTTTATTTACCAAAAAGTTAAAGCAACTTGAACTCTTGTAAGATAACTCTGAAAAATATCTGACGTTTAACGATGTTTAACGTAAGCTACACTGTTAAAAAAGTAAATGGCAATTGTTGTTCTAACACACAATTGTATTGTAATCTGACTCAGAAATATAAATTTGACATCTAACAAATAAATACATGTTTGCCCGACTCAAATTCTCAGAAGTTGGTTTAACAAGGAGTTTTAAATCGCCTATACAAGATTTTTTGAGTTCCCTCAACTGTAAACTCATGGGCATGCGCACTGCTCATGTTCATGGACACGCCTACTACGGTACGGGGTTTCCTATCCCTTTCTTCAAGTGCACAGCCTTTTTCCCTCGCGTTTAACCCTAACCCTGAATAAGCAAACGCAAACACTAGCACACGTGGAGAGGAAAGTGCAGTTCTCAAGAGGCTCTCAGGTTACTTTGCTCTGTGCAGTTAAGATTATGTTGTTGAACATGGTTTTATACTGTATCTATTGATACAATGTTTGACTTGAAGCAATAAAAATGTTGTATTAACATAATTTTTTGTGTGTTGAATGATGGGTAGTGAAGACGATTGGTAGAACTAAAAAAACTGAGTTGATAGAGCTCAACTTACAGATAACACTACAAAATCTGAGTTTGTAGAACTCAAAATCTATATGTCAAACTCATAAAACAAAGTTGATAGAACTCAAAAATCTTTGTAAACTCAACCACAGTAAATTTAAGTAAGGAAAACTCAAAAAACCAAATGCATCACGTTGCCTAGATAATTTAAGTTCTGTCAACCTCTATTTTTTTTTTAGTGTAGCAACCCTCCTACACATGAGTCTCAACCTGCAGAACACAAAAAAATCCATAATTATACAGAGGAGAGTGGTTTGAGGACATATTCGCAAATACTGGAGACCAAATGATCACTTAAAGCAAGTCAAAGCAAATATTCTGTTGTCTGGTCCACTTAGATGGTCAATAAACAGTGCGTCCTCCATTGAGAATCCCAAAATACTCAGTACTGCACACAAAATCCATGTAAAACCACTGTTTAAAGCTAATTTACCTTAACTGACTGGGACCTACTGGGCCCATAACTTTTTAAAGATTCATAGAGCATACAGAGCACCACAAGGTGGCAGTATTCCCATCCTGACCTGTATTGTCAAATACAAGAGAGATTTTCAAATGATTTCCAAACATGTAGATATGTACAGAATGTTTACCTTAGATAGGAAGAATGTCATCTTATTTAAATATTTATTTTTACAAGGAAAAAATGTTTTCAGATATCAACAATGCATATTTAGACAAAACTAATAAACATCAAAACAGCCTGCCATAGCCTGTAACCACAATGTTGTAATCACAATACCAATATGAGGGAAAACTACAGATTGAATGGTAGTAGATCCGTGTGAAATCACCTGTCAGCAGGAGAAGATGAAGTATAAAAACTTTGTTCAAACAGAACAAATTCCATCTAAAGGACATGCTATGTTTGTCTTTTTAAAACAATGTGTGTAACGGACCTGTTTGAATAATTTTTCTTTTTATTGTTTGCACAAATCAACAAGAGAACTCTCCTGACTAAATCATGAAATCAGTGTTGAAATCTATCTTAGATTAGGTCTTAAGGATGAAAACTATTAACAGTTTTAGTTGTGTTTTAGTCATTGCCGTATGTGATAGTTTTAGTCTGTTTTAGTCGACTAAAGCTTAAAAAGGTTTTAGTCTTGCTTTAGTCAGTTTTAAATTGCAAAAAGGCTAACCTTTACAATTTCAAATAACAACCAGATTACAGTATTTACCAAACTGACAGCTCTTACCTAGATACTGCAATTGCTGGGTATAGAATGCTGCCGTGCAATTCATCATTGCTGTTGGGCACAAAACTTTGATTTATAGAATTGAAATAAACTTTTTTTTTTTATGAATTAATGCCCTACTTTATAAAGTGTCTCACAAAAGCTGTGAAAAAGTTCAACACATCATAATGGTTAATATAGCAGACAGACAATCTAACAAAACGTACAATAAAGGAATGGGCTTAGACGTACAAGGTTTCCATCCAAAAGCAAACATCTCCTGACTCTATTATGAATTATGCATTACACACAGATAATACAATCTTCATTGATCAAAAAAGCAAAGAACAAAAAAATTCTTCATTCTACTTTGGCAATTTTAGCTTTATTTCTTCAATTTGCCCCTTTGTTACCACTGCTCAATGGTCAAAGTAGATTTAAATTCACAGGTTTTTGATATAAAAAAAATGAAAACATTTACGTCTTATTCAAATAAATAGAAAAGAGAACTATGAGAAAGAAATATTCAAAGATCACTGTATGTAAAATAAAATATTCACACATCTGCTATAGTTCTCAAAATGTATTTTAAGATCTCTTAGATCATTATTATTATCTTTAGAATGATAACTGTAAAAGATAAGAATATGAGAAAAAAGATGAGATACAGTGTTTTGACAAAATTTAAAATGTTATTTTAAGACTTGCAAACATCTTGAGATTATTATGAGTTCATTTTATAATCCACATGAAATGTAAGACATATCTGAAACATTTAGTAAGGTTTAAATTGGATTAGATGAGCTTTATTGATCTCAGAGCGGAGAAATTCACTGGCCACATATTGGCATAGTAATTAAAGAAGGTGCAAACAAGGAGGAAAAGGTGCATTAAGAATAAAATAAATAAATAAAAAAAAATACAAGGGAGTAACACAGAGATTTGAGGTGACATATGTACAATCAGGATGGCTTATATACAGGTAGACTATTTAATAGCTCAAATTAGCTCAATGCACCTTTGTCAACTTAATTTAGTGTTTCCAACCCTGACTTGTGTATCAACATGTTTTTACCTCTGGGTCACTCAAACTCAGCCTCCTCCTATTCTGTGTAACAATGTTCATAACAACTCCTTATAATGAGTTTAAGCCTGCCAATAAAAAATCTGTTTTCAGAAAATATTATTTATTCTATGGTGATGCAGCTGTTAGTAAATAACATACAATTTAGGAGAGTGGGGGAAATTGTCATGATCTGGCCTGTTTGCTCCTCCCTAATTAGTAATTCCTCTCACCTGCTGTTTCCCTCCCTGCCTCAATTACAATTTATTCCCCTCAACTGTTTCCTCTGGTTTATATTCAGTTCAGCCTGAGCATTCAGGGCCAAATCATTATTTGTCTTTCTGTTAGCCTGTCTGTTCAGTTTTATTCCTTGGTTCATGTCCTGGATCCTAGCAGCCAGTGGAAAGAGGGTTTTTGTGTTTGTCTTGTCTCCTGATAGTCCGCTGTTCCTCCCCCTGCGGAGTCCTCTGGGTTTTGGCTCAATATGTGGGGAGGTTCAGTTTTTATCCATTAAGCCTGGCTCCAGGGAGGAGACCTGTTTAAAGTCCTGCTTCAAGTTCCGGTTCCACGTACTGTCTCGGCTACCCTCTTCCACTGAGCCTGCCTGTCTGCACCTGATCCTGTCTGCTCCTGTGAGTGACCACCTGGTCATGCTTCTGGACCCAGTCAGATTCTGAACCCTCCTGGGAGCCTGTGGATGCCTGGAAGTCTCGATCCTGCCACCTGTTCCTGCCTGATCTGGATCCCTGACCAGGATCGGCTTCCAGCATGACCTCTGGGACGGCAGCCTTGGGGACATTCTTGGTCTGGACTGTTAAACCAGGCAAGTGACCAATTCAGCTAATCTTCTGTCAGATGATCATGGTCACTTACCTGTGTTTCTCCCACTACAGAGTGTCTGAGATAGGGCGGTGCCCCCCCGCTTGCAGTGTCCGCAAGCCACAGCTCTGCTTTTGTTTTGTTTGTTTATTAAACATTTTGAACTTTCCTACTGACTGTCTCTCCTTGAATACTCGGTCCATCTGTCCGCGCTTCATGACAGAAATTGACATAGGATCGCAGCAGTGCAATTCTTCAGCCAGGGCAATTAATCAAAAGAATATAAAAATAAAATGTCCTCTCTTGAAAATTTTAAACAGAGAGTTTTAGAAAAATCTTAAGCTATACAAGTCAAGTTCTTGTACATACATTTAACACAACAGTCTCCTTAGGCAGGCAATCATTCCTAAAGAGTTGCAGGCAGCAACAGATAAAGGAAAACGACAATCAAGTTATTTAAATATGGGCCTGGTTTCAAAAAGCACGCTTAATCTATCCTTAGTAAAGAGGAGCTATCCTAAGTCAACTTATTATGGTTTACAACAACGATGTAACTTCGCAATAAAAGTTGGTGGGGATGCTCTAAGGATAGTGGCTGATAGACCTACAGCTACTCAGCCGAAAAGCTTTCAATAGGGCTTATATATTCCAAAAATGAGCTCAAAAATATATTTCTTGAATGCCTTCCTATTGTTGAGAACACAAGAGTACCACAGTACACTGATATTTATAGCCTATAGACTCTATGCCTTTAGGGGTATGCTGATCAATATAGGGCTCATAAGAACATTAATGTTGTAAAAAATGATGAGTAACATGCCAATACCGATGGCAGCCATGGATTCAAGAGAATACTGCACAGAGAAGAAAAACTGACAAACCTTGAAGGAGGTTTTCTAGTGCTGATGATTAAAAAGTGGTGGAACATCTCAAGACTTTTGTCTGCATCTAACAGCGGTTGCATTTGCTTCTTACCTGCCTGGTGATATAATATTCTCTCCAAAAGGACCACATGATTATAGGCCTTTTAATCCAATATTACATGGAATTAGATCAGTATTTCAAAGAGGTTTTCCACATTACGTCTGCATATCTAACTCTTACTTTGCTTACTCTTTGCATCATAACAGATAAGGGTGGGGGACGTCAGGTAGTGGCCTGTGGAGTGGAGCGGAGTCGGTGTCCTGTATTAAAGAAAGTAAAAAAAAATGAAATCTTTTGCTTAATAGATACAGGTCCTGGTGGCTGAAGATTGCATGTGTGGTAATGTGGCTCTTTTGTTTTATTTTGAAGTTGGGTTTTATGTCTTGTTTTTCTGATTTGAAGTTGTTTGCTTTTCTTGTTGGATTTAGTTTTGGTTTGCTGTGTTGCATGTTTTCTTCTTATTTTGTTTTGGTTTAGAGGTGACGTTGCCACATGCACCCGGAGACCCCGTGGCGGCAGCACAGGTGCTCTCAATCAGCTGAGCAGCATACAGACGGTGGTGTTTGTAATAAAAGGCAGCTGCGCAGTTGAAGAGGGAGAAGAAAGCCGGACAGAGCACGGGGGAAAGGACCTGCAGACAGAGAGAGGACCGTGCAGTGAGGACCGCGCAGTGTTGGAGAGAGAGAGCGACAGCGGCCCGGCGTGTTGGAGAGAGAGAGCGACAGCGGCCCGGCGTGTTGGAGAGAGAGAGCGACAGCGGCCCGGCGTGTTGGAGAGAGAGAGCGACAGCGGCCCGGCGTGTTGGAGAGAGAGAGCGACAGCGGCCCGGCGTGTTGGAGAGAGAGAGAGCGACAGCGGCCCGGCGTGTTGGAGAGAGAGAGAGCGACAGCGGCCCGGCGTGTTGGAGAGAGAGAGAGCGACAGCGCGACAGCGGCCCGGCGTGTTGTGAGAGAGAGAGCGACAGCGGCCCGGCGTGTTGGAGAGAGAGAGAGCGACATCGGCCCGGCGTGTTGGAGAGAGAGAGAGACTGAGAGCGGCCCGGCGTGTTGGAGAGAGAGAGAGAGAGCGGCCCGGCGTGTTGGAGAGAGAGAGAGAGAGCGGCCCGGCGTGTTGGGGAGAGAGAGAGAGAGAGCGCCCCTGCGTGTTGGGGAGAAGACTGTATGCTCCTTTCACGCCAGCTAAGAGTACACCCCTTTTTACAGACTGTCCACTGACTCTGCTGTTCCTGACTACCCTGCATTTTTTAAATCTTTTTTACCTTTTAGCTTATTTTTAACGAACTTCTTTTAAGTGAACTCTTTTTAAAAAGAAGAAAAAACCAATCATTGAACTCTTAAACTAATAAAAGGTTTTAGGGCTCTGCTCACAATCACCGCAGTCCTTTTTTTTAGTTGTTTTTTGGATGATCGCACCTCTCGGTGCCACAGAATCTGGCGTTGCTGGTAGGACTGTGGGATTGTGAGCAGTGTTTTAATTTTTTTTTAAGGGGGGAAACAAAAGATTTTTATTTATTTTTTTAAATTGTTGTTTTTAAAAATGATGATGCCTATTTATCCTGGTGCCCCCTGGATCCCTAAATTCGAAGGTCAAAATGATGTTAAATATAATGAATGGAAGGAGCAAATGCAAGGTCTGTTAGAGGCAAATGACTTACCTGAAGCACATAAGGTAAAGATTTTGATTGGTGCCCTTTCTGGTTTACCCAGACGTCAAATTAATGTGCTCTGTGATGATGAACGTGATAGGGTGACGAAAATATTTTCAGTTCTAGATGACTTGTACACAAAGAAGGTCCCCGTCTCTGCTTTACGGTCACAATTTTTTGGTTGTGTGCAGAAACCGGGCGAGCCTGTCCAGGCATATGGGCTCCGGTTGAGAGAGCTGTACCAAAAATTACGTAAGCATGATGTAACAGAAGCACCCACTGATACCCACCTTAGGGACCAATTCCTGCTTGGCCTGGAGGATGGTGCCATACTTCGGATGTTAAAACGGGTTGTGCGCCTGGACCCTGATGCAACCTTCAGTGCTGTTCAACAGGAGGCTCTTCTATTGGAAGAAGAACAAAGTCCTAGATGGCCTGAAGTGACATGTGCTGCGGTAAGAGATCCTAATGCTTTTCATCCTCACCAACAGAATAACTCGTGGAAAGAGGAGCTGAAGAAGGAGCTGATTGAGGAGGTGAAGACCCAGATAAAGGACCTTGCCCGCGAGTTAATCAAAGACCAGCAACCAACTGGCTCCACACGAACATCAGTAAGACCCAGGGCCAACTCTCCATATTCTCGGGGGAAACGGAACCAGGACCGTCCCACCAGCTACCAGTGGGATGAGGAAGGTAGGCCCATTTGTATGACATGCAAACAATCTGGTCACATAGCCCGATTTTGCAGAGGGGCCTCTGTCAATCAGCCAGCTTTAAACTAGCACACCCTACTGTCGGGGCCCATGCAGTGGGGTCAGCTCAAAAAGATCAAGGGGCCACTACTAAATTAGTGGGGAATTGCCCATATGTGGATGTGTCGGTGGGAGGAGTTTGTTTGGAAGGACTTTTGGATACTGGCTCCCAAGTGACACTGATGCAACAGAGCCTGTTCCTCAAACACTTCCCTGACTGTGATGTTAATAATGTTCCCACTTACGTCCAGCTTAAGGCGGCAAATGGCCTCAAGATTCCCTGCATAGGCTACGCCCTAATGGACTTTAAGATTGAGGGTGTTGAAATTAACCAAAAAGGTGTTTTTATAGTGACTGATGAATGCTCCACGAATCCCTTCATTATTGGCATGAACGTAATCAGACCTTGCTGGGATGTGGTTTTTCGTAATCCTGGGAAGCCATTGTCTTTTTGCTGCCAAAACCCAAGGTCCCAACGGGCTTGGCGGGAGGCTTTCTTTCTTTGCCAGAGGACTGCTGTTGCCACGGAGGACGAGTTCATGGGATACGTTTGGCCAGCTCAGCGGCGAGGGGTCAGGATCCCAGCAAGAAGTGAGGTGGTGGTCTGGGGTCGAGCCCGAGCAGGACCAGCAGGGAGAGACTACTGTGGCCTGGTGGAAGCCCTGGAGGAGCCCAACACTGTCTCGGTGGGTCGCACCCTTGCTGTCGTCAGAAATGGTAGGCTCCCGGTTCGTCTGAAAAATTTGAATAATTTTCCAGTTACCCTAGGGCGCTACCAAAAGATTGGACGCCTCTACCAAGTAGACGATGTGGATGTCCACGGGGGGCGAGATGTTGACCTGGCTGTTGATGACAATGGCGTCGTACAAGTTGGGCTGGTGGAAGCTGTGGATTCCCTAGAGGAGAGCCAAGCCTTTAGCTTACAGCGGCTGGTGGAGCAACCAAATTTAACACCTGCCGAAGCTGGTAAGCTGACCACCCTACTGCAAAAATGGGATAAAGTGTTTTCTAAACATGATGAGGACTTTGGTCGGACGGACGCCGTCAAGCACACCATCCCAACGGGAGATGCATGCCCTACAAGGGAGAGGTATAGACCACTGCCACCACTCATGTATAAAGAAATGAAGTCACTGCTGGCAGACATGTTGGACAAAGGTGTGATAACTGAAAGTTCCAGCCCCTGGGCTGCACCCATTGTCATGGTCAAGAAAAAAGATGGAAGTTGGAGGTTCTGTGTCGACTATAGAAAATTGAACTCTGTCACTCATAAGGATGCTTTCCCTCTCCCTAGGATCGAAGAGACTCTAACCTCTCTTTCTAAGGCAGAGTGGTTTTCCACTTTAGACCTGGCCAGTGGCTATTGGCAAGTCGAAGTTGAGCCAAAGGACAGAGAAAAGACTGCCTTCACTACACCTTTGGGCCTTTTTGAATTCCAGCGCATGCCATTTGGCCTCTGCAATGCACCAGCAACCTTTCAGAGACTGATGCAACAATGTCTAAGTGGTCAGATTACTGAGTCCTTACTTGTATATTTGGATGACATAATTGTCTACTCACCTGATTTTGATACTCACCTGCAGCATCTGGAAGAAGTCTTCATGTGTCTGTGGAAGCATGGCTTAAAGCTGAGACCCGACAAGTGCAACCTGTTCCAGAAGGAAGTGCGATTTCTGGGTCATGTGGTCAACCAGAGGGGGGTTATGCCTGATCCAGAGAAGGTGGCGGCAGTTACAGAGTGGGCTGCTCCAAAATCCGTTAAGGAAGTGAGGGCATTTCTGGGCCTGGCTGGCTATTACAGGCGTTTTATCCAGGGGTTTTCTAAAATTGCACGCCCACTCCATTCCTTGCTAACAGGCATTCCCACTGATAAGAAGAGTGGCACCAAATTAATAGACTGGACATTAGAGTGTCAAACTGCATTTGAAAGACTAAAAGAGGCCTTAACCCAAGCACCAATACTGGCCTATGCAGATTACACCCAACCTTTTAGCCTCTACACTGATGCCAGCAATCATGGACTGGGTGCAGTACTGGCACAAAACCAAGGAGGAGAGGAGCGAGTGATCGCTTACGCCAGTCGCAGCCTACATCCTGCAGAGCGAAATGATGCAAACTACAGCTCATTTAAATTGGAGCTCCTGGCACTGAAATGGGCAATCACCGAAAAATTCAAAGATTATCTAACTGGTGCCAAGTTCACAGTGTTCACTGACAATAATCCAGTTGCTCATCTACAAACTGCTAAACTTGGAGCCGTAGAACAACGGTGGGTTGCTCAGTTGGCCTCATTTGACTTCGAAGTGAAGTATCGAGCAGGGAGAGAGAATGTGAACGCAGATGCATTGTCCAGATTCCCCAAGGTTACAACCAGCACTGGATACACTGTAGCAGCCGTAATTGA
The DNA here is from genome assembly GCA_018398635.1 of Cyprinodon brontotheroides. Lineage (NCBI taxonomy): Eukaryota > Metazoa > Chordata > Actinopteri > Cyprinodontiformes > Cyprinodontidae > Cyprinodon > Cyprinodon brontotheroides. The sequence goes on along the minus strand of JAGKQL010000069.1, from coordinate 1,080,759 downwards.
TGCCGATGTAGAAGACATGGGTTCACTGGAGCTGGGGGAAGATTGGCAGAGCCTCCAGGGGTCGGACCCAGACATACAGCAGGTACGAATGTATGTGGAAAGGGGGAGGGCCCCAAATAAGACTGAGCAAGCAGTTTTAGGTCAACCGGCAAAAAAACTGCTGAAACATTGGAAGAGACTTTGCATACACAAGGGGGTTCTCTGCAGACATGTGTTTGACTCTTATATGTGCGAGCCCCGTTTCCAGATTGTGTGCCCAGGGTCCAAACGTCAGGAGGTCTGGAGGAAATGCCATGAAGCTACAGCCCACGCAGGAGTGGAGAAGACCCTCGCTCACCTGAGGCGCCATTTCTTCTGGCCAAGCATGGAAAAGGGGGTACAGTGTTTCCAGAATGAGTGTGTCGTCTGTAGTCTACAAAAAGACCGTGTAGAACCACGAGCACCTCTTAAGCCGATTGCTGTGTCTTACCCTTTGGAGATAGTAGCTCTTGACTTCCTCTCCTTGCGTCGGCCGAATGATACATATCAAAGTATTTTAGTAATGACCGATATGTTCACCCGTTATTCGTGGGCTGTTCCTACACGTGATCAAACTGCTCAAACTACTGTCCGTGCAATTTGGTCTCATGTCATCCAACCATTCGGCTGCCCAGCGCGTTTTCATTCTGATCAGGGACCAAACTTTGAATCCGAACTGATGAAAGAGCTATGTAGCTTGTATGGTGTTTCTAAAAGCCGCACTACCCCATATCATCCAGCAGGTAATGGGAGAGTAGAAAGGATGAACCAAACCTTATTAAACATGCTTCGTACACTGGAGGTGGAAAAACAGAATAGGTGGCCAGAGCATTTGCCAGAGTTGTTGCATGCTTACAATAATGTCGTCCACAGTGCTACCGGGTTTGCTCCATCTTACCTCATGTTTGGTCGTAATCTTAGGCTCCCAGTCGATTTGAGTTTGGGTGTGGTAGACGCACAACCCCGCCACAATTTGCAGGGATGGGTCTTTGAACACCATCAGAAGTTATCTCACGCTTATGAGGTGGCAAGAAATAGGATGACTAGTGCAGCAGATAATGAAAAACGGTGTTATGACAAGAAAGCCAAAGCAACTGTGCTTCTCCCTGGGGAACGCGTGTGGGTCCGGGATAGGAACAGACAAGGACAGGGCAAACTACACAGTTGGTGGAATCCAGAGCCATATGTAGTTGTGGGCGTTGTCGGGGACACCGGTCTAGTTTACTGTGTTAGGCCAGAGAAAGGTGGGAAGGAACGAACCCTGCATAGAAATGCTCTGAAGACTTGCATTGCTCCTTCTACCAACATGTCGAGGGAACAACCTCCCGTTGAAACACATGAACTGCCTTTGATGCTCTATTACCCTGTGCTTAATGGAGAACAAGAACAAGTACTGCACTGCTCTACACGTACTACGAGAGGGCAATGCCCAGCTCACTATAGAGACTAAAGATCGGCCGGGACAGGCCTTTTTAAAGTCTGGGGGGGTGTGGTAATGTGGCTCTTTTGTTTTATTTTGAAGTTGGGTTTTATGTCTTTTTCTGATTTGAAGTTCTGATTTGTTTTGGTTTGCTGTGTTGCATGTTTTCTTCTTATTTTGTTTTGGTTTTGAGGTGACGTTGCCACATGCACCCGGAGACCCCGTGGCGGCAGCACAGGTGCTCTCAATCAGCTGAGCAGCATACAGACGGTGGTGTTTGTAATAAAAGGCAGCTGCGCAGTTGAAGAGGGAGAAGAAAGCCGGACAGAGCACGGGGGAAAGGACCTGCAGACAGAGAGAGGACGTGCAGTGTGTTGGAGAGAGAGAGCGACAGCGGCCCGGCGTATTGGAGAGAGAGAGCGACCGGCCCGGCGTGTTGGAGCGGCGTGTTGGAGAGAGAGAGACAGCGGCCCGGCGTGTTGGAGAGAGAGAGCGACCCGGCGTGTTGGAGAGAGAGAGCGACAGCGGCCCGGCGTGTTGGAGAGAGAGAGAGCGACAGCGGCCCGGCGTGATGGAGAGAGAGAGAGCGGCCCGGCGTGTTGGAGAGAGAGAGAGACAGCGCCCCGGGCTGTTGGAGAGAGAGAGAGAGAGTATGTTGAGAGCATCATGCCCGGCAAGTGGCGGCGTGTTGGAGAGAGAGAGAGAGAGCGGCCCGGCGTTGAGAGAGAGAGAGAGAGCCGCTGACGGATGAGAGAGAGAGAGAGCGGCCCGGCGTGTTGGGGAGAGAGACTGTTGGGGAGAAGACTGTATGCTCCTTTCACGCCAGCTAAGAGTACACCCCTTTTTACAGACTGTCCACTGACTCTGCTGTTCCTGACTACCCTGCATTTTTTAAATCTTTTTTACCTTTTAGCTTATTTTTAACGAACTTGTTTTACCCCAACTTATTTTTAAGGAGGTGAAAAACTTCTATCATGTCATGGCTGCATTTAAACTAACTAATAAAAGGTTTTTGCCCTGTTAAATAGAGGCAGACAAGTCAGCTTTTTTGAGTGCAGAATGAATGTTCGCACCTCTCGGGTGCCACACATGCAAAACCTTTAGCATACTGAGCAACTAATTTACTTGTATAGCCCACCTTCTACTATAACCATTGATAACAGGAAACCATGCAAAGCAGTGACCTATGTGGTTTGTGGTTATATCTCTTCCCCATGGCCACAAAGAGGCATGAGATTGTCTTCACCCTGTTGAAATGTGGTTCCTCCTTTAACACCAATGTATGATGTTCACAGCTTGTCTTGTTCAGTGTCTCAGTAAAGTCACAGAAAATCAGCAGACAATATGCAGCAGATTGTTAAGTTCAGTGTGGTTCTGCTAAATATTGTCTGGATCGCCTTCTTTATAACTCTGGATCCAGATTTCTCAGGTAAGAGCATCAAAAAGAGCTGAACCTTTTATCAGTGCACCTGCTGATATGAAATCAGTTTCAACAAATCTGTATCTAATTGTGTTTACACTGTTTATCTTTTTTCCATGGTAAGATGGGCTCTGGTTAAAGATTTACATGTTATTGTGAGCAGACTGCCATCAGTTTTAGGCTTTTAATAACTTCAATGAATTATTCCTTTTTCAGGGTTGAATACTAGTGTGTAATAGAACTGCAATGATTGTTAAAATAAAATTTAAATAAAAATACCTGAGTGCAAGCATGTGAATAACTGCCGATTTTCTCTAATCCACAATAAAGTCTAAAACTGATAATACTAATTGAATCTGTTTATTTATCAACAATTAACAGAAAATATCAGCTCTAGGTACATTACATAATTATCTTAATCATATCATTGAATAACACATTTTCCTCTGATGGAACTGAGCAGCTTGCAATGACTTGCTAATGTAAAGGTTGCTGACTTAAGGTGTTGTTGAGGTGTATATATATATATATATATATATATATATATATATATATATATATATATATATATATATATATATATATATATATATACTTATATATATATATATATATATATATATATATATATATGTAAAACAGAAGGGGTAATTTTAGACAAGACCTCTATGACACACTTTTTATGCACTTTTCACACATTCATTTTGGACATGCAAAGTTTTTTGCATAAAATATAAATGCATCTTATTTTTTTTTGTGTGCAAACTTGTAGAGGATGCCCCAGGTGAGCTAATACTTATGTTTAAGGTTTTGATTATGGAGTAGGGGCTTCTGTTTTTGGTGAGCTCCCTTTCCGTCCATATTGATGTTATAACTGGTTAATCGCACTGAGAATGCAGATATGGGCAGTGAAAAGTAAACAATGAATGTCAGCAAAACCTTTTTGCCATTCCCTAACTAAATCAATCCTCTAAAACATTCAGTGTTTGGGGTCATTTAAAATAACTTGAATTAATCCAAGAAATGTGTTCAAATATAAAATCTGTATTTGCTAGTAAAATAACATTTCTATGTATTTCAGTTTACTGTATATGTGTATTTTTCATAGTGTAGTTGCTATTAACGCAATTTCAGTTGAATGTTCAAATATCATTGGGCCCTGCAGAAGCATGATCCCTGCAGCCATGGATGCCACGTCTGTATATTGTTGTTTCTATTTACCTTTAGTGTTTGTGGAAAGGAGAAGCAGCAACAGCTCTGATGATGACATGTTTACGAAGGAGTTTTGCCTTCAGCCAAGGTCTGATAGAAAATGGACAAACATTGTACCTTCAGTCAGCGGCAAGGCTGAAGAAACAAGCACATTCCCAGAGTCTTCTGGTAAGAATTTTTTATGAAACTTTCAGGGTGGATCATTCGAATGCAAGGTAGCTTTAGGCTATTTTAAAAGTAGGACTGTTAGAGCTGTTATTGCCTTATTTGGAAACTTTGTGGTTGGTGTATGTACCAACAGCTCAAACCAGCTAGAGAAGGGTTGAGCACATAGAAAAAAATGACACATACAGGAAATACCCTGACAGGGTGAGGATAAATACAGAAGGATAGACCCTATTCTCAGCGAATATTTAATCTGATCTACAGTACCAGTACCATTCAAATACTGAGGTAAACTCCTTCTGTGTATTTTGTGGTTATTATTGTTCTTAAACCCGGTTCTTTTTTTTTTCTCAGAGATTGGGAAAAAACAAACAAACTTAAGCTTAATATTTTAACATTCATTCCAGTCACTCATAAAAGCACAAATTAAAGAGAACGTTTTACATTTTAGGCAGCCCTGGCCACTGCTGAGAAACATCAAATGGCCAGGATGCCATGCTTTCACTTCTACTTATACCAAAGAGAACACCTGCTTAGAACTCATCTAAAAAAAAGTTACAGCATCACCCTTTAGATCACAAAATATCCAAATAAGGTAACATTAGAGGGTTGGAATTAAAATATCAGCTCTTTCCCCACAGTCTATAAAACAGGTAGGTCTGGCGTCAGCAGAGTCTCTATGAAGCAACACCACCCCGGCTCTGGTGACTTTAAACTCCTCCGTCACGCCAGTCAAAGGAAGCTGCAGCTTGCAGCCATCTACGTAGGTATTGGCTGACATTGCGTTCAAAGCCCTCCACCAGGGTTACTGGAACTTCTTAAATCAGTAGTGGCCAGAGAAGTATTGGAAGGATGCCATGCTGGTATATCCATGCCTTAAACTTCCCAGGGAGACCAGACTTGCCCAATGCTGCTAGCCATGCCTTTAGCTTTACATGGGCTGCCTCCACTGCTGCTTGTCCTTCAGGGTGCTATCGAAGATCTTCCCTAAGCTCTTCACGGGCTTCTCTGACACTGTGGGAATTTGGACTCCATCCACATAGAAGTGGTATTTGTCCTTCACTTTCCCCTTCCTCAGGACAAGGGATCTGGACTTGGCTGGCTTAAATATCATCCTTGTTCATGCCGTGATCCTTTCCAGACTGCGGAGGAGCCAACAGCATCGAGTCACTGATGTTGATGTGAGAGTCAAGTCTTCCATGTAGGCCCCTAATTGGTGGTTGGCGAATGCCGGATCTGCACAAGGGGCCCCTATATTCCACTTCTGCAGCATTGACCGGCATGTTCATCGCTAGGGTAAACAGCACCACTGACATGGTGCAACCAGTGATAATGCCCTTCTCTAGACAGTGCCATGCAGATGTTGTTGTTCCAGAGGTAAATCTCAAGCTGAAACTACTGTAGTAGTCCCATATGAGTTCAGTGATCTTCTCAGGGACGTGGTATGTTGTCAGAGCTTTTGACACAAGTTTGTGTGGAATAGATCCGTAGGCATTGGCCATGTCAAGCCAGAGGACTGCAAGGTCTCCTCAGTTTTCTCTGGATGATCACTCCTGTATGTGCCAAACAGCCTGGCATCCCTTGAACTCTGCCCTTCTGCACAGAGGTGTCAATGTAGGAATTTCTCAGGAGATACTCAGATAACCTGTTAGCAAGAATCTTAAAAAAGATTTTGCCTTCCACACTGAGTAGGGAGATGGTGCAGAACTGCGTGATGTCACTCGCATTCCACTCCCTCGGTATCTAAACACCCTCTGAGTGACGCCATTGCTGGGCCACCTTCCCCTTAATCAGATATTATTTTGAAAGAGTGATTCGAGCACTGATCATGGTCAACCATGGTTAATTCTGCAGAAACATGGAATAAATTCACCACAACTTCTGTTCAAAATATAAGATTTTTATAAACAAAAATCATTCAGCTCCAAGTTAAACATATTTCTGTTTAACACTCTCAACTATATCTAGTGAAACTAAAGTAAACTAAACTACTATGTACAAAGAGGAAGGGGAACATGGTTTAAAAGCATATTACAGTTTAAGATGGATCTCGTGTTTGAAACCAAAGTTTATCTGGAAGAATGTGGGATATGATCAAATTAGCTTTTCACTAATTTTAAAGAAATTGGAATGTTTTCAGACCAATTCACAATGCAAATCCATTAGGTGAATAAAACATTATTTGGCCAAATAATGTTTCATTGAATGATTTGTTTAATAAAGAACCAATAACCTTTAGTCAAATGATTCTTTACCCTCTTTGAAATAGCTAGCAGTGAATAGACATCAGGATTCCGATAAATGACTCTTGGTCATACTTGGGAATGGAAATGTAATGAGCATATCAGGAACACTAATTTTATATCAGTGTTTAAACCCGTAGTGAAATAAAGCTTGTCCAAGCTTCAACAACAGCTCAAAACATGTTACTATAGCATAGTGGAGCATGCAGTCCATCCTGATAGCTTTACTTTACTCATCAGTAAACACATGAAATGATCAACATCATCAAAAGAGATATTGTTTGTTCTGTCCGTAATCATACTAGACCTGTAAACCTTTTTTGTCCATTTCCATTTGGAAAGCTTGAGTTTCATCCAGCAACAGCTCAGCAGTCAGGCCAACAACCAGGGGTTTCTTTGTCTCAATGGTTCACACCAAGGCTGGCTTTAGAGTTCTGAAACTTAAGAGAAATGTGTTGCAAATGGTCTGTTTTGCCGCAGCTTGGTTCTGAAAGGTTCTGACCTATCCTTGATGATTCTGGAGATCTGGGTTCCGCTGGGCCTTGGATCTCCATCTTGTAGGAGATCCTGCCGAAGAGGACCCCAGCTTCATGGGCAAGAGAACAGGAAAAAGAGAGGGAAACCCTGTCTGTTTTGTTCTGTGGTTATTCCATTCTCTGGTCATCATGTCAAGATGAAATATGGACACTGGTTCCCAATATCCAAAAACCATGATCATGGCATATGGCACAACTCCCTCTCAAATAAAGAACCATGTTCTCCAAAGGGAACTTGATTCATTCATTATGAACCTTGTGAAACTGACAGCTTACTTTTTTAATAGGAAACAGAGCAATGCATCTGGAAAGGTTGGTTTTAGAAGTGAAGAAGATCTAAATGTTCACACTTCTGTCAGAACCTGCTTTACCCAAACATGCCAATAGTTAACATGTATTTGTCTGTAAATAAGTATTTAAAATTGTCAATTTTAAAGTATAAGTTAGCTCTGCAAATTCCCAATACAAATCTACAGATTAATAACCCTATTGGTTGCAGAAATTTGTTATCTAATTAAGTTTTCCCTGTTCTGAGTTATCGGTAAGCCTCAATGTGTTTGATGTGATGGACAAACTCAAAGTGGAAGGAAATTATATATGGTTTTTAGGGGTTTTCATCATATATAATTTTTTCTTTCATTTTTATATATCCAATATACTTCCTGCTTACTATTATAGTCTTTGATTAAATCAAGTAAAAACAGTTTCATTATTATAAATCTGATATTTTTTTAATCACTGTATAAATTATATCTCTGTGTTTAATGTGACAAAATATGGCTAATTTCAAGAATCAGGCATGCTTGCATTGATATAAAATTTTATTGCATATAGTTCACTATCATGTCCATGCATTATTTACAGTAAATGGGAAGAGGATGGTCCCTCAAACAGAAGAATCCATCCCGAGTAATGCACTTCTAACATCTACCACACCTGCGTACAATTATGATCCAATGTAAGTAAGTTTTTTTTTTTTTTTAAACCAAGGATAAGAGGTTAATGTATTAACTGCAGAGTTCTACATTTTGCTAAACACATTTTTCCACTGGGACCATTACAAAGCAGATAGAACTCTTCACTGCAATATGAATAGACAAAGACAGGTGAAAAACCAAAGGTTTAAGTCAGTGTTTTTGATAGTGATGCAGTGTTTGAGATGGTGTCAAACTCACCTTTAGCAAAGTTGTGTAAAGATGAAAACTTCTTTCTATGCTGATCTGGATTTTTGTAAAGTCTTCCTGTTACAGTACATTGAACTAAATAATCTTTTGATTCCAAGGCCTGAGTTCCTGAGATTACCTAAAAAACAAGAATAATGCATAATGTTTGTTAACTTAAGACAGTATCAAAACCTTTAAAAACTGGTTTCTAAAAGTTGAATGCATTGGAACACATGTCAAATGTCACTACCTTTGTGTATTTTCTTTCTGCTGATGGCAAATTAGAATTTATCATTTTGTTTTCCCCCAATATTTCTGTTTGTTTTAAGTTCTTGATGTCTGCTGTCAACTGAGAAACAATATACTATCAGTTATTGACCTCTATCCCTATGTTGAAAAGTAAACAAATGGTAAAATATAGCAGAATCTAGGTTATTCCATACCTATACAATCTAGATATGCTGTATCAATAACTCTGTTTTGTGTGCCTCTGAGAACTCAAGCTGCTTTTCTGTCACTAAAATTAAAGCTCTTTAGTGGAACAAAACTGTTGGGTCCTCTGCTTGGCCCCTGGCCGTAAACTCATCCTCCAAACTTTCCATTAGACTTTAGATGAAGACAGAAAAGAAATAACCTCTTTATCATTTTAGTGAGGCCTAAGGCTTACCGGAAAATATAATTATGATAAAATAATGTAATACATGAGAATAGGACTCAAGATTCAACCAAGACAGGTCAGTAACTTTTACAACTTTTATTGAAGGCAAAAACAGAGGAAGCGTTTAATGTGCAGGGCATGCTGCTTGCGCTCAGACTCAAACCCCTGGAGGCAGATACACAGGTTAGAGACAAGTGTGTCATGATTTTATTCTAAGATCTGACCCACATGCACAAAATCAAACAGAGAGACAAGGGAAAAGTTTAACAGGTTTATTGAGAACAGGTAGGGAAGATGGTCCAGTGCTGCTCTGAACACTGGCGAACCAGGAGTTTCCAGAAAAGGTGTCTTTCTTTGAATCCAGTCGGTGTGGGTTGTCCCAGTAATTGACTTGCTTGTTGGAGGGCAGACAAGGTTTACCCAGGTTGAGGTGTTTCCTTGAGGAACAGAGGAGCTGACTGCCACTTAGATTTCTACTTTCAGGAGATGAATCCCCTGCTCAGTGTGAAGCTCAAACGATCCCTTGAGGAAAAGTAGATCCAAACCTCCAGTTTGAATTCCCAGCTCAGTTTGAAGCTCAGATGATCCTTCCAGGGGAGAAGGTCCAAAACATCCAGTTTGCAGGATGACTTCCTGCCGAGAGGCAAAGACAAAAAATCAAGGTTAAGACTCAGTTTGACAAAAACTCAGTTTGGCCCAGCAAAACTCAGCTTGGCTAGAGTACCCAAAACTGGCAAACACTCTGGCGTCGAGGTAGTGGCAGTCAGCAGCTTAAGAGTCCTCAGGCGCCACCTGGTGGTGGAGGGAAAACACAGAAAAACACAACCCACACAAACTGAATTCTGACAAAGTGGGGGCAGGTATGATTACTGAGGAGCTTGGTCACTAACCTGACTCAAGAGGTCCAGAGCATGAAGTGCCAGTTAGAGGCAGAGAAGTGAGTTAGGAGCCGAAGTCCGCTCTCAGGCAGAGTTTGCTGGGGCACGACCCTGGGGGCGGTCGACAGGGAGACAGAAGATTCCAGTCTTTCCAGAGACATGATGCAGAGGGGTACGGGTTCGGCAACAGTATGACAGAGATCTAGCGGCAGCACAGACACAGAGATCCAGGAGGGAAGGTCCAGGTCCAATCCAGGTCCTTAAACTAATAGGTTTCAGAGATCCACAAAAGTTAGGCAAAATCCAGTACTCAAAGGTAGAGGGGATCAGGCTTACAGACAGGAAATCCAAGAAAAACAGGGTCCAAAGTCCAGAGACAGATCTGATCAGGTTTCCAGGTAGGCAGACAGAGGCAGGACAGGGACAGGCAGGTTCAGTAACAGAAAGCAGAAAAGCAAACGAGACAGGCAGAAAGTTTTGTAAAAAGAATGGCTGGAAGATTCTCACCTGTAGGTTCGAGACGATCTGGTAGCTGATCTGAACGGGGCTTATAAGCAGGTGGAAACAGGTGAAACCAGTTGAGAGTTGATCGCAGATGGGGTGGAGCTGAGCAGGAGTGCAGAGTGGACAGATAGGCCAGCCCCAGTGCCACGATTATTACAAATGATTCTAATAAATGAAGCAAATTTCTCAATTTATAAAGATTTGGTTTCTTTACTTGATTAAAAGATACACATATTTTTTAAAGCAAAGCTGTAAACTAAGATATTTCCAGATAAATATTGCTATTCCAATGTACAAAACATTGAATAATGTTGGATGGAGACAAACTGAGCCCAGAAGAATACTTTCCTTTAAACTTCCCATAACTCAAAGTGATAGAATAAATAATCCACAGAAGAACCTAAATTATATTTAGGTTTATAGCGCCCTGATATAGCTAGTAATTACTATTAATATTGAGAATTCAATTATAACAAGCAAAACAGCCCTGTTGCTTAAGTAATAAATTGATTTTTTCTGTGTAGATAAAATGTTTTATTTCTCTCAGATTTCGGGATGTGCCGTCATATACCCCTAATGAACAGAGACCCACTCTCTCAGAGGGCACTTCACTCCCATTTTTGACTAAACCCTCTCTTGTGAAAAAGATTCCAACAAAATCTACAAATCAGAAGATCAACAACAACCCTCCCATATATAGAGGACCAGGTGAGTGTGATTTATGATTCAACTTCTGATACCTGGACTGTTTTGAACAATTAAGCCGCAGCATTATTTAAAAGTTCAAAAAGTTTAGAGAAGAGACTCCATTCAAAATCAATTTGGGTTCAACTATCTAAAGCTTAAACACTGAAGTTAGGCCTGTTTTTTATTTCAACAAATAAATCCAAGGAATAAAAATCAGGTGTTTGATGTCACTAAACCCAGTGAGCAAAAAGTAAACATCAGCACTCTGGGACCTTGGGTCCGTTTCATGAGGCAGGTTTAACAAACTCGGCTGTAAATCTGCAACTCTTAATTGATCTAGCCTAAGGTCGGGAACTCTGAGTTTCAAAGCCATCATGAGTGGAGCCCAGAATTGATGAGTTGCCATGACAACAGGCAACAGCAAGTACTTATTTCACACTACTGGAACTGGAGATTTTCATGAAAAAATGTAATAAAAATTGAGAATGTGTTTAAAAGACAGAGAAAGTGCGCTACAGCTACAAAGGAGTGGAAGATAGCGAAGGAGAATATTGTTGCTAGAGTTGATGCGTAGGTTTATAAAAAGTGGGCTATGGCAGGCTCTGTAGTTCCATTTTTAGATCACTAAAAAGTCTTCCAAAATCACTCCTAGACTGAACTATAATAATAAGTGGTGGGCATAGATTATTTTTTGTTTATCTAGGTTAATCTCACTTTTATCTTGGAATCAATCTAGATAAAAATTGCTAAGCCTATTTGAATTCTGCCTAAGGCATTCATGATATGTGTGTGCTACCTCCAGAATTGAAAATAACAGGTTTACTTTTTCTTTGATTGTTAAATCACACATAATTTCGTCTTCTTACTTAAGATTTTGCAGCCAGATAAACCAAATGTGTAATTTCGTCTGAACCCGAGAAATGAGACATCGGAAGATTGTTGATGAGAACAACCCCATGTCTTTGTAACCATGTCTGTGCCTATTGGCCAATGCTCTGACCAATGAGCGCAACTGACTGTGACGTAATAAGAGCGACAGAAAGCTGGTGGGGGAGTGTAAACAAACAGCCTGTCGATAAAATGGTAAATGCGTCCTTCTTAAAAATAAATGAGCATAGAGCCTCTTCCTGCTCACGTTTCAATGAAAACCATGAGTCAAACAAGAACTGTTCAATAGTTGTTGCCATCTTCCTTGTGCTTTCTCCAGCGTCACGCAACTTTGTCGTCACGCCCTCAAAACCCTGCTTGCTTTGCATCCCAAAATTGATTGGCCAGCCAGTTCTAGGGCCTGGGGCATTGATCGAGGCTAGACCAACACGCAGGAGAAAAATGATTTTGGCCGCTGTGGATGGGGCTAGTTTTCTAGGCTAAAGATTTTGGCACAGTTATAAATACTTTTTTTGCTCATTTGTTAGAGTGCTTTAGCTGCAAAAAAAGTGTGTCCCACTTCCGAATATAGATGTCCAACTTCAACAATATTGTGTCTCCAAAAATCAGACTTTGGAGTGTTTGAGGAAATTAATGTGATGGGGATTTGGAGAACTTTGTCATCTTCGTTCACGATTTACCCACCAGATGGTGTCAGAGAGGCTACTGGCTACCTCTCGCTTCCTTGACTTAGCTCTCTATTACTTGTCTTTGCCTGCTTACCAGTCCTGTGCTCCCTTTCCGAAAATTGTCTTCCTGGATCAAATTCATTCTCATTCTTTGGCTCCTCTGATCTTGTGTTTGAAACTCAGGAAAACCTCTTGTTTGTTTTTCTTGCAAAACCCTCTCAGTCAACAGACCCTGCTCACCTTCAGCGCTCCTCCTTTTTGACTCTGGTGAATCTGGCCTAAAAGGTAAAGGCTTACCTGTCCAGATCCTAGATTTGAATCTGTTCTTGGATGAAACTCCTCTTGTTCCCCCTTGGAGGTTATTAAACATCCAACCAGTAAGTCATCTCAAAAAAATTCGGCTTCAAGATCTAACCAACAAATTCTCCTTAGATGTGTCACTGCCTGGTTTAAACCCAGTTCCAGTTTCAGTAGTTCATATTTACTGATCTGATATGATAAACATAAATCCGGTAAGTCTCCTGAGTGTATAAGAATATGGGTCAGAGCTCATGCAAAAAAACTTAACAGAAGAAGTTTTCTAGTGAATAAGGGGGCTGTGGAGGATATCTGTTCCAGTCTTACTGGTGTCTAACAGTTAACCCCACGTCATCCAACAAGATAAATTTAAAATCTCATATACACTATGGCTATAATCTGGAAAGGCTCTAAGATGGGCTGAGGCATGATGCCCCGGCTAATGTTTACTTCAGGTCAGATCAAACTGGTGTTTCCCATTGATCATGGTGCTAAACTTTCTATAGAATTTTACACATTATCTACAGTCTCTAGTTGGGATTCACATGCTTTAAAAACAGCCTTTTTCCAGTCCTGGGGGTCCTCAGTGATTGGGCCCCCTGGGGTTGAACTAATGGGCATGGCAGACTGTAATTAATGTGCGGGTTATGCTGCTGTAGCTAAGAAGACCAGAGGACAACAGGGGCGTGCTGAACACGAAAAACATAAAACAAAGGCTGGGGTTGGCTTCCCCCATCCAGGGCAGAAAACTGGAGGTGCATAGGGAGTGGCCCAAGCTCAATACGGGCCTGCCAGACAAAAGCCTGGTTGATTAAATTATAATCCCAGCCCAGAAGACGACCATTTCCCCAACCAAGTATTCAGTAAGAGTAAGGCTCTATTATTGCCTCCACATCACTCCCATGATTTTTTGATTGAGTTATTACCTGCAGGTTTATTGCTAACTATAACATTTCCCGACAATCCATGGAAACATATGCCCATGAGTCACTTAGAGCTGGTATTATTCACCCATTATAATTACCAACGGGGGCAGGCTTCTTCTTTGTCAGTAAGAAAATTTGAACTCTCAGACCCCATATTGACTACCGAGGACTCAACCATATAATGGTTAAGACAAATATTCTATTCCTCTTATCACTTCAGCTCTCTACCAGTTCAGGGCTCAACTGTTATCACTAAATTCAGCATCAGAATTTCCTACCATTTGGTCAGAATCCATCAGGGGGACGAGTGGAAAACTGCCTTCAAAACTTCATTAGGTAATTTTGAGTACTTAGTATTACCTTTAGACTTATGTAATGCCCCAGCAGTTTTTCAAGCTCTAGTCAATGACATCCTCATGTATTTCCTCAATGTCTTTGTTTTTGTTTATCAGGATGATATAATATGCCTTAAGAACCTCTCTGAACATCAACGTCATGTACATTTGGTCCTTCAACGCTTCCTGCAGAAGCAGAAAAATGTAAAACGTGTCACCTTTTTAGGTTACATCCATAAGTTTGGACAGGTTTGATCCAGCCCAGAGAAAATGAAAACAGATTTTAACTGGCAGAAAAAAAAACCCTCAAAGGTTTCTAGGTATTGCAAACTATTACTGCATTTTCATCCATATTTATAGCCAAAAAGCTGCTCCATTAACCTCTTCTTTACCAATCTAACGAAAAAGAAATACCATTCACCTCTGTACATCAACATATCCGCTGCAGCAGACACATCTGGTCCAGTACTATGAAAGCACTACAGCACACCTCAGAACAAAACAAGGGCTTTGCTGATAAGAAACGCAACCCAACTCATGAATATTCAGAGAGTTTTGTTAGGATATACCACCCTGGAATCTATTTCAAAGAAAATGGTTCCTTGCTTCATTGTTTCTCATGAGATTGACTGTCTATCTGGAGTCATTGTAACATTTTAATTCAAGTTAAGCTACAAGTTATTTTCCATTACATTAAGCTTCACTACACTGAAGCTACCCACCAGATATATGTAGCAAGCTAAGCTACACCAAATGGCAAAAGTAGCTTTCCATCAAATATGATTTTTTCTAACGTCAAACTGTCAGAAGCTTGGAATTTAGGACCCAATATTGAAGCAGACAGATCAGGGTAATTTCAAGCAAGCATTTATTAACTTATAAACCTGCGGCTGCTTCTCAGCTGGGGCGAAAACACAGGATACTCTGTAGAGAGAGAAAGTCAGGTTAGTGACTTATAATCTAAGTCTGGTCACGACTATGAGCTGACGCCAGCCGACGCCGAGGAGCAACGTATCCGTGAGGGGAAATCCAAAGCTGGAGCTGAAGCAGAAACAGGTTAGCAGAAAGAGAATCCAACCCGAGGTCAGACGACAGGTCCAAGTTCAATAAGCAGGCACCATCCAGGAATCAGTCCAGAACAGATGAGACTAACAGCAGGGGCGGAGCTAGATGGGGGGGCCATGGCCACCCTTAGCCAATCATTGGCCACCCCTACCATTTTTTTCCCTCTAATACAGGTGGTGGCAGCAGTTATACTCTCAAATGCAATATTCAAAACATTTACATTTTTCATATATTAACAATTAATTGACAACAAAAACAATGTGTTTAATCATACACATCAATATGCTAACATAAAAGATGAAAATGCATGCTCTTTTCAGAACTTTTCAGAACTATTTTGTGTTATATGAGGTAAAGATAAAATGATGTGTCTCTGAAAGTCATCTAGGACTCAGTGAAATCATAGATAAATAACGATTTTAATAAAAACTTAATAATGAATTTATGTAGATATTAGTACTTGTAAATATAAATTTTATGCTGAATAATTGTTGATAAAAGTAGGTAAGTAAAGACGAATGAAGAGATGTTTGCCTCAGAATTCAAAACTGAAAGAATTTTATCCACTATACCTTTTATTTAGAAAGCACGGGTGTTTAAATATATGCGTCTATTTGTTAGCGAAGGTTGTAGGAAAGTATAGTTTGTCTTTTCTTTTTTTAAATATGGATACTGTAAATTTTCTTGTTGCAATAGTGTAGATTGGCCCTGACGTTCTGGCGCCTATCCACTTTCGGCCACCCCTCAGTGTACATTGGTTATTGCCTGGTGACCCTTCCAAAACATTTCTGGCAACACCTCTGACTAACAGAACAAAACAAGGGCAAAGCAAAAACTCGGATGTCCCAAAAGCAGAAACAGGTTATAATCAGAGAATCAGAATCATATTAATTCGCTAGAATACTCTCACCAACAACTCAAATACTCTGGTGCAGATGGCAGGCAAACAGGCAGTAGGAACCAGGTGGACAAGATGAACTGTAATGACCAACCGGGCCATTTAAGAGGTGAAAGGAGTAAACGACTAAGCCGGCCATCAGCTCCAAGACTATGACACAAACTTCCTTCATTCCAAGTCATTGCTATCTAGTGATCAAAGAAACTGTTACAAACAGATCAGATTTGTTCAATTATTTATCAAACTGTTCTTTCTCAGCACAAATACCGCATGCGATGGAGGCAGCAGATGCAGCTAGTTTACATGCAAAGTCTATGGTTAACGCGCATCAAGGAGGATCAAAAGGTCCTGCAGCACGTTTCAAGCAGCAAGCAGTGCATCTTGACGCATCGTAGTAGTGCCTCATAAGCATCTGAGTGTCTAAGAAGCTGATCTGAGGCTGGTAGGGAGACAGACACAGCGCTGCTGATGCAGATCGCTATGATCACTTCTCTGAAAGAGTTTATTAACGCCTAACTTAACTTAAAATATCAAAACCTGCAGGTAAAACATGTTTGCTTTTATTATTCTGGTGCCTAGTCTTTAGTTTAAAATTAATCTTTGATCACACTCATTGCATTTATTTTGATTAATTCAAAGTGGCTCTAAAGTGAATCTTTGGTTATGTAACAAATTGCTGTAAAAGCTACATTATGAGCCACCCAGGAGGCTGTTTTGAATATACAGCTCTTAGCTGTAAACAGAAATGTGTCTGGACAGTATATTGAATTAGATTTTTTTCAATCCAATCCAATCCACGATTTAAATAGACACAAGGTTTCCAAAGTGCTGCACAAAAAAGATAAAATAACTAAAATAAATAAAAGTAAATAAAATAAAATAAAAGCACTGCCCGCACAGGATAAAAATATGCATGTGTATACATAAAATCAACACTCTACATGGTGTCAAAAGCCAAGAAAAGAGGTGGGTTTTAAGAAGAGTTTTAAAATGAGGTGCTACTGCCACCTACACAAATACCTTTAAAAATTGACCACAATTTAGTTTTGTAAAACGAAACCTGCACAAATGTATAATGTACTTCTCCTGCATGAACTTTTTTCATACACGCATGCATTTATAAAGCATGCATGCATGGGCACATGTGCTTGAATGACACTTTTTTGCTAGAACTATGTCAGCTGTCGATTTTTGGTGGCTGAGTTGTGATGAGTAGCTTAGATGTGTTAACTTCATCAAATGTAGTGAATGTAGCTCAGACATCCTTCAGCCTTCCTCATGTGCACATAAAGAAAATGTATGTTGCTCTGGTTGATTACTACAGCTTTGGGGTGCAAAGTTCTTTCTCCTTCATGATCACAGTAGTTCTCGCAGGCATGCAGGGTGTTTCTTTGCAGGTTTTTAAATAAAGATTCACCTTGCTTTTTGCTCCCTCTTACTGAGGTGACACATCACTTCCTGTTTTGCTCCAGACAGTAATTGAATGTTTTATATGTTTGTAGTTTGTTCTTTAACAAAGCTGACCTCTACTCATTTGATGGCTTTCTGAGCCTTGCTTGTCCTTTGTGAAATGAATAAAGACCTTTGTTTGGTAAAAAGTCCAAATGATCCAGTAGCAGTCATAAACGATCCACTTCTACTGGGAGTGTATCTAAAGTTCAGATTCCTCTTCTACATTAAAATATGATAAATTATTAATTTTATGCATTCTTGTTCTCAGGTATGACTGGTCTGGTTTATAGCTGCTGCAACAAATTCTATTCACAACAAATAAAAAAAACTGTAATTCATTCATATTACTACACCGATCCCCAATGTCCCAATGCTGGAGTCATGTGAGTACTGAAGACTTACATTCTGGATTCTTGTAAGATTTCTAAATTATATACAATATTTTAACTACAATGGGGTGAATATGTTTTAGAAAGTAAGGACGTTTACACAAGCTTTATTTAATAACAATTAAGCTTTAATCAGGATGAATTTTTTCATAAATCTTCTTCTTTGCTCTAGTTTGGTCACAGTAAAGAATGGTCGCCAAATCTGCGTGGATCCAAATATCCTCTGGGTGAAAAATCTTATCATATATTTGGATCAAAAGGACTTGAATTGAAGATTTTTCTCTTCCTTCCACTTTTCCTCCTCATCTCTTCCCATACAGAATTAGAAAAATTGTTAGTCAAAACTATTTAAAGATAATGGTTCAGTGTTTTTTATTACGTATGTTATGCTGAACTATGTTCACTTTACAGAAAAAGTGTTTGTTTTTTCTTATTTCTTTTATCTTATGAGATAATTTGCTTTTTCTGTCATTTTTCTATGAAATAAAATCCACATGTAAATCAGCTTGTGTTGTCAGAGTTTATTTCAACAATGTTCAGAGGACATGAAAAGATCAGAAGATGAGATAAAAAATTCGATAAGAGACTTTTAAACTTATAAAGTTATGATAAAATATGATACGCCAAAATTATCTTAAAATTAAAATTATTAAATGTAATAAGCTGATCAGAAATCACATAAATGTTTTATGACATATTAATCTTTAAAATCTTTTTGAATTAAAGATTTTAATGAATAACACTGACAACACTAGCTATTAGATTTTAGATCATTATAGATAATCAAACAATAAAAAACATATTATTTTGGCTGGAAATCCACGTCTTTACCAGACCTGGTACCGCTGTTGATCTCCAATCTGAGAAAGTTTTGACCTTTCAAATGTTCAGGAAAAGTTCAGCATTTCCAAGCTGTGGCCTAGCTGAACTATTTTCTCTGTGATTTGTGTCAAATGATGCTTTCATTCTTCTAGTGGTCTCTGGTTTCAGGTATCTCCAACTCTTACTGGTTCCCACCACTGCAACTTGTAGAATGAGCTGCTGAGCCAAGTGGCTCCTGCAAAACTCAGATAGACAGCTATGCAGATAGCTTGGTACAATCTTTCTAGTTCTTGAAGCAGAAAGGCAGTTTGATCAGAGTTTGAAGACTGAGCTCCCTTTATAAGCATGGACAGACATTCAGATGGTTTGCCCAGATATGGACACCCCTCTGCAAACAGAAAGATGCATGGCTATTTACCATTCTTAGATAAGTTCTGTTAAAGTGTCATTCTGACTTATCTAAACATTTTTACAAGATGTGACATTTTTACATTACTGTTCTGTCCTCACTAGGTGTTGTTCTCTTAAACATAGCTTTAGCTCACTTAGCTATACAGACAGCTAAACACTGTCCTAATCAAAGTCCAAGAAACAGCCTGATGCATTGAGTTGGATGCAGGTTTGGATTGTTAATCTTTGATACCGGGCGTTTGCCCGGTGGGCTGGTCTTAATTTCAGTGTGCGAGGTCCGGACCTCCTTAAATCATATCGGCCTCGAAACTTACTCTCCAGCCGAAGCTCCTACCTGTGACAATAAATAACTCAAGGAGCTCAAGAAGTAATACAATGTTAACTACCTAAATGATGCATGCAGTATATATAGCCCTTCCTTGTCATGCACATCCTTGTGGAGGTTGCCATATGGTGTCATTTTCTAATTCTTCAAACTGTAAAATCCTATTTCTTCCAACTGTAAAATCATTTCAACAAACTAAATTATAATTAAACTAAAATAAGTTCCATAAGTGGGCCGGTGTAGATGGAAAAATGCCAGGGCCGACAATCGTTCCCAGTCCAGGCCTGGCTGGATTTTTTAAACAAGGATAAAGTGTGAAACTGTTAACCAAACAGAAATTATACAATATATCAAAGTAAAGGTATTTATCCACAAACATCAACACAATATTTATCAATTTAATGACTCTTCAGACAAATATCAAGAGAAATTAAAACCGCGAGCGGTATTGACGGCCCTCGCAGCTCGCACCGCCTGGTAGCAGTCATGACCGGCGGGAACCAAGCGACCGCCGGCTCCATCGCTCCTTCCCAGCCTATGCTCCTGCTCTTCAGCCTATGCCTGCTGCTGTTTCCCCTCATCCTCTTCATCACCCTGTGCTGCTCCTCTTCATCCTCCTCCCTCATCCCCACTGCTCTATCGCTGACCGCTGAGCCAAGTTTACCACCGCCCCCTTGCACCTTCCCAGCCAGCAGAAAAAGCTCCATGCTTCACCTCTGGACCAGCAGAAGACAAACCACAGCGTTGGTCAGGAAGGGTTTAAACTAGGGATTAAATATAATATCTGGGATGAATCTCATCTGTGGTGATAGATGCTGCGGACCATCTCAGGTGGTGGTGGGTCAAAAGTATATGTTCAAAAGATGGAGGAACAGCACCGCCAAAATCCACACGTTAGCGTGTAATACACCCTACTCAAAACAAAAAATCATTAAAAATCCATAGTTTGCAATAAAATCCCGAAAAAATCACAAATGTCAAGGAACACATCTTGCATGTCCTAGATTTTTTTAGATGATTTATTAAATAATTTTAAAGAAAAGAAAAGTCTTTAAACTTGAATGCCATATACTGCGGACGTTAGAAAACCCCATAAGATGCTCAAACATGCATAGATTCACGCCAAACTTGGCAGTCTTTTCTATAATTAAAGGTTAAATAACTGTTCCAAATTTGGCTAGGATTGCTATAAAACATTTTGAGATACAAATACTTCCCTGTTAACACAAACTTTGAGAAAATCAGAGTGACTGACTTTTAAGAGAGAATCTATGCTGTAGTTTACCATCAAACAAGTTATCGAGTCGAGAGAATATGTTATTCCAAAAGTCCTAGCTCTTTTGGGGAAAACGACTGATTTTTTAAGAAATATTTTTAACAAAGTGATTCTATTTTGCATAAGGGTACCATTTGATTCAAAATGGCTGACTTCATGAGAGGTTTAGACCATGGCTCCAATGAAACTTTTTGTAGGTGGGGGCTCATACAGATGTATGACAAAATTTCATTATCCTAGGAATGAGCATGGCTAGGGGCTGAATTATTTCCCTGGCATTATCTGTCCACCACTTGGCCAACTATATCAGGGAAGAACAAACTTTTGAAAAATCAGAGTGATGGACTTTAAAGAAGCGCTTTGCTATTGTAACCAACTTACAGCAGGCTTTGTAAAGAACGTATTTTGAAAGTTTAGCTCATTTGGATAAAATACTGATTTTACATACAATTTTTTGAAAAGAGGTCAGTGCTTTCACAACAGAGTAAAATGTTATTCAAAATGGCCGACTTCCGGTGGGGGGTTTGACCATGGCTCCAAGAGGCTTTTAGTTAGGGCCTGATGAGATGCAAATGTGTTCAAAGTTTCAATATTCTAGGACTAAAAGCGGACTTGGGGCTGGTGGTTTGAAATTTGTTATTTCTAGGGGGCGCTGTGGTGAAATTAAGCCCCGCCCACAAAAATATTGCTCTGGATTCCTGTTTGAGTTGGACTAGGATCATCTCTTGTGTGATTTTGGTGCGATCTGCAGATTATTAAATGAGGAAATGAGAGCCAATCGTATTTTTCATGGTGAAACACCTCACTTCGCCATGGCGCCACGGCAACACCATTTAACTCAGACTCTCTGTGCCTTAAACGAAGTTAGGACAACGTGTGTTGTCTGTCAGCTGACACAGTTTTACAGGTTGCATTTGGGGTCAAGTAGGACAGAGAGGACCATTCCAATTAAAAAAACGTGACTTCCGGTTCTCAGGGGTGGCTTCAATCATGTCCAAAGTTTTAATATACAGTTTTGTTGGGAACCCAGAGAGGATTAATACTACCACCAAGTTTACGTGACATTTCCGCGTTTATATGTAGCGGTGTGCGCTTTGAAAAGTGTTGGCGAGAATGCGCCAAATTAGAGCCTAGCCACACCTTTAAATGGAAAACTCAAAAGTTTGATAAGTTTAGATCTCACATGCCTTATCTGCATACATGCCAAGTTTGAAGCCGATGGCTCACGGTCCCTGGAGGAGTTTGATCAAATATAGAGGCTAAAATGCAAAATCACAGTCAAAAATGTGATCCAAGATGGCGGACTCCTCCTAGGGACGGTGAGCCGTTAATTGACTTGTTGTAAGTGTTGAGGGCGCTCTACAAGTGTGCCAATTTTCATGTCTCTATGAGAAAAAAAGGTCAATGGGGAGGGTATTTTGAAAATTTT
>JAGKQL010000069.1:1016007-1040266 GCA_018398635.1 Cyprinodon brontotheroides | reverse complement strand
ATTTTGGATTCCATTACAGTCCGTTATTTCACGCGGGATACAATTTACTGCCTGCGCTTTCCTGAGTTTTTGAATATGCTAAGTCCCCCCGCGAAATGCGCGCTCAAAGTGCCGCTACAAGAATAATAATACACTAAAACCGCTGAAGCGGAGTTGAAGCTGCCCTCGCATCTCGCACACGCCTGGTAATAGTCGCTACCGGCGGGAACCAAGCGACACGCCGGGCTCCACGCCTCCTTCCCAGCCTATTCCTCCTGTTTCTTTTCAGCCTATGCCTGCTGCTAAGCTTCCCCTCATCCTCTTCATCACCCTGTGCTGCTCCTCTTCATCCTCCTCTTTCTCCGCTCGGCCTATCGCGACCGCGGGAGGTGAGCGACCGCTGCCCCCTTGCTCCTTCCCAGCCAGCGGAAAAGGCGCCCCGCTTCACCTCTGGACCAGCGGGAGACAACCACAGCTTTGGTCAGGAAGAGTTAAACTAAGGGATAAAGATATATCTGGGGATGAATCTCACATTTCTCGGAGAATTTTGCTGTAGCAAATTGGTGGGTAGTTGGTGGGTCAAAAGTATATATTCAAGATGGAAAAGATGAGGAGAAACCTTTGCGCGAAAACTCCACGTTGGCGGTATTACACCCTACTCAAAACAAAAAAAATCATTAAAAAATCCATATTGAAAATTATATCCTGGCATTATCTGTCCACTTGACCAACTATTAGGCACAGACGTTTGAAAAATCAGAGTGACGGACTTTAAAGAAGCGCTTTGCTCTATTGTAACCAGCTTACAGCAGGCTTTGTAAAAGAACGTATTTTGAAAGTTTTAGCTCATTTTGGATAAAAGGCTGATTTTATACAATTTTATGAAAAGAGGTCCGTGATTTAAAATGTAATTCAAAATGGGCGACTCTACTCAAAACAAAAAAATCATTAAAATCCATAGTTTGCAATAAAATCCAGAAAAAAATCACAAATGTCAGAAGCACATCTTGCATGTCGATTTTTTAGATGATTTAATAAATAATTTAAAGAAAGAAAAATCTTTAAGCGAATGCCATATACTCGCGGCAGTTGAAAACCCCATAACATGCTCAAACATGCATAGATTCGTAAACTTGGCAGTCTTTTCTATAATCAAAGGATAAAAAACTGTTCCAAATTTATTTCTGATTGCTATAAAACCTTTTGAGAAACAACAATTTCCTGTTAACAAACTTTTGAAAAATCAGAGTGACAGACTTTAAGAGCTATGCTGTGTTTACCATCAAACAAACAATGAAAGAATATATTCAAAAAGAGTAGCCGCTTTTTGAGAAATCGACGATTTTTGAAATATTTTTAACAAAGTGATTCTATTTTTCATAAGGGTACTGTTTGATCAAAATAGCGACTTCAAGAGAGGTTTGGGTATGGTAGCTCCAATGAAACTTTGTAGGTGGGGGGCTCATACAGATGTGATACCAAATTTATTTTGTTCCTAGTGAATGAGCATGTGGCTAGGGCCTTCTGAATGTATTTCCTGGCATTATCTGTCCAATTTGGCTAACCCACTTATTAGGCGAGAACGCAACCTTCTTGCAAAAAAATCGCAGAGTGACGACTTACAAAGAAGCGCTTTGCTATTGTAAACCAGCTTCTTCAGCAGGCTTTATGTAAGAACGTATTTTGTAAAGTTTTAGCCCATTTGGATAAAATAATTGGGATTTTATACAGCTTTTTGAAAAAAGAAGGCCAGTGCTTTCACAACAGCGCAAAATGTAATTCAGCCGGCCGACTGCCACAAAATATTGCTCTGGATTCCTGTTTGAGTTGGACTCAGGATCATCCCTTGTGATTTTGGTGCAGATCTGATTATAAATGAGGAAATGAGAGCCAATCGTATTTTCATGGCGAAACGCCTCACTTCTCGCCATGGCGCCACGGCAACACCATTTGACTAAAGCTCTCTGTGCCTTAAACGAAGTTAGAACAACATGTTGTCTGTCTGCTGACACAGTTTTAGGTTGATGAGGTCAAGTAGGACAGAGGGGGACCCTTCCAAGTAAAAAACGTGACTTCCGGTTCTCAGGGGGCGTGGCTTCAATAATGTCAAAATTGTAATAAACAGTTTTGTTGGGAACCGAGAGAGGATAAATACTACCAAGTTTGGTGTCATTTCAGTTTCATATGTAAAAGTTATTGCATTTTGAAAATGTTGGCGAGAACGCCAACTTCGAGGCCTGGCCACACCCCTTTAAAATGCTCAAAAACTCAAAAAGTTTGATAAGTTTAGATCTCACATGCCTTATCTGCATACATGCCAAGTTTGAAGCCGATGGCTCACCGTCCCTAGGAGGAGTTCGCGAAAGTTCGACGTCAACAAAATTGAAAAATTTCCAAAAATCAGCCTTTGACCCAAAATGGCTGACTTCCTGTAGGTTTTAGAGCATACCCATAATGTAACTTTTTTCATGATTTGGTGAGATCTATGCACCTGCCAAATCTCAAATCTCTGCGACTTACGGTTTTCCCCAACTCACGTTAGGGGGCGCTGTAGAGCCATTCGGCCACGCCCATTTCAAATTCCATTATCAAACGTAAATTTTCACTAGGAGGACAATTTACTGCCAATTTTGGTGAGTTTTTGAACATGTTAAAGCCTCCAAAAAGCCGTTTCTTTTGAAGCGGAGAAAAATAATAATAAAATAGAATACAGGAACAAACGGCCTTAGAATAAAGTCAGCCGTTTGAGCTAACTCGACGCCTAGCTTAAAAAACCCAGCCAGCGGTATTGATGCGCTTCCTGACGCAGCTTCAGCGCCCGTCTGTCACCTGATTACGCGACCGTTGGGGAAGCTGCAGCGATTGCCGCCCCTGCTCCTTCCGAAGCTAGCGAAAAGCGCCACGCTTTCCATCTCTGGACCAGCAGGAGACAACCACAGCTTTGGTCAGGATTGGGTTAAACTAGGGATAAAAGATAATATCTGGGGATAAATCTCATCTGTCAGATAGACGTTGCGGCCATCTCAGTTGGTGGGTCAAAAGTATATGTTCAAAAGAAGGAGAAACAGCATCTTCAAACTCCATGGTTAGCAGTATTACACCCTACTCAAAACTATAAAAAATCATTAAAAATCCATAGTTTGCAGTAAAATCCCGAAAAAAATCACACATGTCAAGGAATGCATCTTGCATATTCTAGAATTTTTTTAAATATATTTACTAATTAATTGAAAGAAAGAAAAATCTTTAACACTTGAATGCCTTATACTGAGATATTATTAGAAAACCCCACTTTAAATGCTTTCTGACCAAAGCATGCATAGAATCCTGCCAATCTTGGCATTCTTTACTATAATTAAAAGGATAAATAAATGTTCCAAATTTGGCTAGGATTGCTATAAAACTTTTGGGAGCCAATCAACAATTTCCTGTTAACCTTCAAACTTTTGAAAAATCAGAGTGACAGGAGCTTTCGAAAGAAGAGCTATGCTGTGTTTACCATCAAACAAGTAGCGATTAAAATGAATATATATTCCAAAAGTCGTAGCTCTTTTGGGAAAAAAACGACTGATTTTTAGAAATATTTTAACATAGTGATTCCTATTTTTCATAAGGGTGCCATTTGATTCAAAATGGCCGACTTCATCGAGAGGTTTAGACCATGGCTCCAATGAAACTTTTGTAGGTGGATGCAGGGCCAGCAATACAGATGTAGTACCAAGGATTTCATTATCCTAGGAACGAACAT
This sequence comes from Cyprinodon brontotheroides, assembly GCA_018398635.1. Lineage (NCBI taxonomy): Eukaryota > Metazoa > Chordata > Actinopteri > Cyprinodontiformes > Cyprinodontidae > Cyprinodon > Cyprinodon brontotheroides. Next base: position 1,036,539 of record JAGKQL010000069.1, on the reverse strand, counting down.
GGCTAGGGGCTGCAGATTATTTCCTGGCATTATCTGTCCCACTTGACCAACTACGATAGGTAGCACTAGAGGCGCTAAACTTTTGAAAAATGAGAGTGACTTTAAAGAAGCTTTTTTGCTATTGTAACCAGATTACAGCAGGCTTTGTAAAGAACATATTTTTGAAATGTTTTAGCTCATTTGGATAAAATACTGATTTTATACAATTTTTTTAAAAAATGAGGTCAGTGCTTTCACAATCAGAGTAAAATGTTGAAGCGGCAAAAACGGCAAACTTCCGGTGGGGCTTTGCGAGCCATATGGGTCCAAGAGGCGTTTGGTTAGGGCCTGATTGAGATGCAAATGTGTTCAAAGTTTCAATATTCTAGGACTAAAAACGGTCTTGGGGCTGAGGTGGCTGACATTCAAAATATTTTCGGTGAAGCAGGGGGCGCTGTAGGAAAGATTTTAAGCTTCCCAGCCTACAGAATATTGCTCTGGATTTGTTCCTGTTTGAGTTGGACTAGGATCATCTCTTGTGATTTTGGTGCAGATCTGATTATTAATAAGAAATGAGTGCCAATCGTATTTTCATGGCGAACGCCTCACTTAAGCCATGGTTTACTTTTCGCAACACCATTTGACTAAAGCTCTCTGTGCCTTAAACGAAGCTAGGACAACATGTTGTCTGTCTGCTGACACAGTTTTAGGTTGATGAGGTCAAGTAGGACAGAGAGGGACCATTCCAAGTAAAAACGTGACTTCCGGTTTCTCAGGGGGCGTGGCTTCAATTATGTAAAAGTTTTAATACACAGTTTTGTTGGGAACTCAGAGAGGAATAATACTACCAGGTTTCGTGTCATTTCAGTTTGATATGTAAAAAGTTATTGCATTTTGAAAATGTTGGCGAGTACGCCCACTTCGAGGCCTGGCCACACCCCTTTAAAATGCTGGAAAACTCAAAAAGTTTGATAAGTTTAGATCTCACATGCCTTATCTGCATACATGCCAAGTTTGGAAACGATGGCTCACCGTCCCTAGGAGGGAGGGGAGTTAGCGAAAGTTTGGCGTCAACAAAATTGAAAAGTGCCAAAAATCGGCCTTTGAGCCAAAATGGCCCGACTTCCTGTAGGTTTTAGAGCATACCCACAATGTAACTTTTTTCATGATTTGGTGAGATCTATCTACCTGCCAAATCTCAAATCTCTGCGACTTACGGTTTTCCCCAACTCACGTTAGAGCTGCTGTAGAGGCATTTGGCCACGCCCATTTTGGATTCCATTAAAATCGTAAATTTCACACCAGGGGACAATTTACTGCCAGGGTTTTGGTGACTTTTTGAACATGTTAAAAGCCTCCAAAATGCTGCTTTTTTTGTCAGGAGAAAAATATGAAAAATAATAAACGGTACAGGAACAATAGGCTCTCGCAGCGGTGAAGCTGCTCGGGCCTAATAAACATTACAGATACAATAGGCTCTCGCAGCGCTTAGCTGCTCGGGCCTAATAACTGATTCAGATGCTTTTCAACTCAGTATGTCACAGAAATTAACCATTACTGTAGTCATCTAAATTCAATTTAAATCACAAAATATAAAAAAATTAAGATAAATATAAATGAACATAAGTTGCTTAACAGATATACAACAATATTATTTATAGATTATGCCATTTTTAAACTTGTGAAGGCATGAATGGGAATGGAATACCACATGTGAAAATATCACTGGTTAGCTTTTGAAAAAATATAATGCACAAATAAATCACTAGGGCTGCAAAAAATTGCAAAACAGAAAAGTCCAAAGTATATAGTATCTAATTCCATTACAATTACAGATCAAAATATGTTGACTCTTAAGACTATCCTGCTTTGATATAGGCCAAAATACCTTCTTCCAATTACTCAAAGGAAAGTGGTTTTAATCCTTAATCTAGAAAAAGCATGGCAAGAAAAAGCATCTGGTCAGGAGGTGACTATTTAATTACATGTTAAATGTTCTGTTTTTGGGGTGTTTGAATGTATTTCCATTTATATAATTGATTCTCAGATTTTTGAATCCAGTTTTTATTAGGGAAGAATATTTCAGAAGTATATATGTATTATCAGTAGACCCTGCAGAAGCATGGATTTAAATACATTAGTAAAAGCCCTTTGGATCTTCCCTGCAACTACGTACACTGTGAGGTTTTATCCCTTAATATATAGAATTTGCAGAAAGAGAGCAGCTGAAGCTCAGATAAAAACAAGGGAGTTTGGCCTTCATCCAAGCTTTGATACAACATAAACAAATGGTGTAACTTCACTAAAGGGCCAAACTGAAGAAACTTGGCTCTTTGAGCAGTTTGGGTTGCCGACCCCTGTACTATTGTAAAGAAAATAGAATAAAGTATTTGAAAAGGTAGGAACCAAAGAGGAGATGATGAGCAGATCTAAATTCTCCTGACACTTCTGTTAGAATTTGCTTAAAATAAAAAGAGCATCCATTTGGGTGATACAAATCATTCAAATAGTTAACATGAGCATCCGTCACACTAAATAAAATGATTCTCCTCCCCCTAGTGTTTGAAGTTAAGAACAGCTTGTGTTGACAGTCAAATATTTGTCGGCCATTCTCCAAATTTCACAGATTGTTGGATTTTATTTTATCAAACACACAGAAATACTTCAGCACAATAAAATTATTCAACTGATACAGACAATTTTTGATAATTTTTGGTTTATTAACTTGTTACTTACATCTAAAAGTAAAACACTAATTACATCTTGAGTATATATATACCTTGATAACTATATGTTGTCTTTCATTATACATGCTTCATTTATATTTACATTTGTCTATGGTTACAGATGCAACACATGGTCACAGAGTGTTCTGTAAACATTGCAGTATCAGGGGTTTTAGATTAAGGCCAATATATTCCATCCATTTTCTCCCTCTTATTCCATCAGTGTCGTGATGCGGCCAGTGCCTAACTTTGGCAGACTATGGGCGAAAGGCAGGGTACACCTTGCGCAGCTCGCCAGTCTGTTGCAGGGACGATATATTTGCTGGTGAATTTTCTCAGTCTTCCAGGTAATTCAAAATGTCAGGAATAGCGTTGAGTTCGAGTTCCTGATATTTCGAATTGGACAAAGCTTCTTGGATGGGAAGCAAAACGTCTTCAACGTCTTGGAAACAAAGTCAAGAGTTTTGTTTTTATTTTCTTTGTTTGGAATGGCCGATATATTCTGACACTAGTTTTTTTACTGATATGGAACTGATTTCAGGTACCAGTATCGGGTCGGGACATTCCAAAAACTATTTTTTTTAAGTGGTTTAACTTCTTTGCATTGTAAGTAAATGTGTTCTTAGGATCATTAATCAGGGAATGGTTAGCCCAGAAATAGTACCCCCACCCTTTTTTTTTAGACATTTAGGCCTCACTCTTTATGCAGTACACATATTTTTCACATACAACATTTAAAAAAGAAAATCTGCAACACATTAATATGCTTAAACATCCCATAAATATGTAAATTTGAAAATAAAAAAGATGAACAATAAGGCCCTTAGAGCAGGTTTAAGTTGTTTGTGGACAAAGATTCCTCTCAGATTACGTAGAAAGCTTGAAACAAAGATCTCCTTATTCAGCCCTACTCTGGATGAGCTGTTTTAGGTTTTAACACCCAGTTGTCCCAAACGCTGCTTCCCCCCAACAACCATGACAACCAGTCTGAGTACGTAAAGAAAGCCTAGGTGCACAGAATAATACATAACATGAGGGCCGGAGCTTTACCAATGGGCTGCTACAGACTTCTTGGGACAGCCTATTTCCCTTTATGACATCATAAGGAGAACGCTTTTCAAACAGACCGTTTTCAGCACTTTAGCTAAGAGGTGCAGAGAGGCATTAAGAGAGGTGAAAGTGTTTTTATATATTTTGTAAACCTCATACACATGCTTCAGAACACACATGCTTGTTACAAAGTGTTTATAAAGGGAATTATGTGGGAGCTTTAAAGTCATAGGGAAACGGCTATTTCAACCGTTGCATTTCCGAATTCTCCTGAGTGGTGCTCGACTTTACCAGAGTGAATAAAGTGAATGTGATTGGTCGATTATCAAGGGGACGGGATTGTTATGGCGGAAGGTTAACAAGTTAGTTTGGTTGTGGCCGGTTTGTTAGGAAGCATCGCGCTAACCTGTTAGCAACTTAATGCTAGGTATAGGTTCCCAATGGGAAATTCCGGCTAGGAACCAAGTAGCACTAAATTGGTGACTTAAGAAACAAGGAACCTATGGACAGCCGAGGAAAGATGCAAGGAGGAGGGAGAGTTTGAGTAATGTGGGAGGGTGAGTGGATGAGTCTCCTCCCGTCATCCATTTTTATTTAAAAGGTGAAAGCGGGGCGAAGATGTTGTGGAAGAGGACCCCTTATTTCAAACGTTTGCGTATATTAGTTACGACATATGAACAAAGAAGCTATGACTGAAAGAAATTTGATTGACAGATGACCATTGATATATGATTGGCCGAATTTAGACGTTCAGGCTGACTTATAACTAACTGGCCTGCAGAAGATAATTAAAAAGAAAAACACAGATTTTAAGACAGGATTTTTTTTTTCAGATAGAAATGTTTTAAAATTTGGGATAATTGTCTGATAAAGAGTACATTTATTTGCATGTTTAAGCCAGAATGATTTAACATTTAAATATGACTTCATTTTGACTTTAAAACGTTTTCTTTGAAAAGTCAACTGTCAGATAAAAGACTGAAGCTATAATTCTAGCCCATTGTTGCTTTAGCAACAGTAGAGGTGCTTTCTCCAAAGAGTCAGGATGGATAGATTCTATCCAGCACGATGTGCTAAATATTTTTACCCTTTCTTTATTGAAAAAAAAAGTGAGAAAGTGAGAAAGAAACTACAAAAATAAAAAGTCAACAAATTCTAACAAAAATAAGTAATTTTTCATAGAGTGTTGTATTAATTTGTATCTTCTAATGTGGTATAAGACCTGGTTTAATGTTATCTGGTGGAAAACAGTGATACACAACCCCTATTCTCCATGCTTATTCCTAGAACAGATGAAATTAAAGCGCTCATCATCACTTTTTTTAAACCACTGGTGGGTTCCTCCTCTCTCCATGGCTCCAGACATGTCACAGTCATCCACTACTCCATCTGAGGCCCAGTTCTTATATCTGACCACCTCGTCACTGACCCAGAACCAGAAGTCCAGAGTGCAAGTGTAGTGCAGTCCCAGCCAGACAAAACTTGTTGAAGCAAACTGGGCTTTCCTTTCAACCCATCTCTGATCCTCCAGATTAGTGACGGAGACCAGGTCATGGTGATGATCTCTGCAGTAGTACAAAGCTTCCTCCCAGGTTTTGTTTTCTTTTACCAGGATAAAGTCAAATGCTATAGAGATTTTCCAGAGAAAGACAAAACAAAGCATTATTTTTTCTCCAATTTACCAAAAACTATTTTGAAAAGCCTGCCCATTTAAACTGCTGTAATGCTGGACAGCAGCCATATTGTGGCAGAATGAAGCTGCAAATTTGGAAGCACTACAGAGGTGACGGTTATTGGTTGAAAATAAAACTTCTAAAAATCAACTCACCATCATAACAGATGAATGGTTTTTTGAGAGCACAGTCCTCATTTCTCCATCTTCCTTTATCGTTAAACACAGTCATGGCACACTGACCGCTGTTATATTGCTGATTGTCAAACTGAAGACTCCAGTGTCTAAAAGAAAAACTGCTTCCATCTGACCACATCCATGTGTCTCTGAACAGACCGATCAAGATGAATTTATCACCATCAACATTTCGGACTTCTTCCTTTAGCCTTTCATCCTGTAGCTGTGTCAGTCCACTGACCAGGTCTGTATGCTTTTCTCTGCAGTAACTCTGAGCATTGATCCATGTTTTTTTTTCTGGATTTCTTCGAATCAGGTGGAATACCTTGGATGACTTACTGCCTTTAATAAACAAAAAGTGAACATCAGCCTACCTGTGTAATTTCTCTATAGGATGAATTTTAAATAAAAAGATGCAAAAACAATAACAGGTTCAAGTGTTTGATTAAGCCAGTTACATTTTCTATCTAATTATATTAACATATTATTATAACATATTATATAAAAAAAGCTTTTACTTTTGAACCCAATTATTATCCAGATTTTTTTTTCTTTATTCAGCCTCAAAAACAAAATGCTCTTACCATCATAGCAGAGAAAGTATAGAGAAAGTATAGATTCATTACAGGATATGTCTCCCCACTTCAGGCTCTTCCACATAAATCCACAGTTCTCCACTCCTGGTCCTGCATCATTTGGCTCATCATCTTCCCACCGTTGGTCGTTTTTATCAAACTCCACTCCAGGCAGAGACCAGTGCCATGCTCTATTACCGTTCTTTTGATCATACAGACCGATCCAAGATTCATTCATATCTTTATCTTGGTTACTAAGGAGACTCTTCATGTCTGTCATGTTAGACACTGTGGCCAGGTCAGTGTACTTCTCTCTGCAGTACCTCTGAGCTTCGGTCCAATTTTTTTCCTCTTTAATGTAACGATACTGATACGACTGACAAACCATCACACAGCAATGACCTTAAACATCAAAGAATAAAAATAGCTACTGGTATTGGAGATAATATATAATAAATGCAAAGGTTTTGCAATCTATTGATCTTTCGAGCGAAAATGAAGCTTTATTATATTGGAATTAAAAAAAATGATAGAATCTCTACAACACTTACCAATCCACATAAGCAGAAAGAAATTCCAAGACATAATTGCTCTCTTAGATGAAAACTTCAACTTCTTCAGATTCGTCTCTGTTAGAGAAATCTTATATGAAAACTCTTAAAACAAAATATATGAACAATTACTAAGAAACTGTGTGAGAATAACAAGAAAGAAATCGGCCCCATTCATGACATCTTTTTTGAAGACTTTTAATGCTTGGTTCACTTTGCAAGATTTAAAAATTGGCAGATGATTTTCAAGCCTAAGAGACCCCACACATGATGATAGGAAATCATGGATTGGAGAGTTGTGGTCGTACAGTGTGCCGTCTCCAGCCCCACAAGCGTAGCGCACCACACAGGGTTAGCTGACTTGGACACTCCTTGAAGATGCTTCCTGCAAATTGCTCACAGATCCTTCTGATGCACATTTCTGGTTCTTTGTACAACGGCCGATGCAGTCAAGTGAGTGGCTGTGCTTCATTTGCTGTGATCAGTCGGAAAGGACTAGTTTTTAAGAGACATTACTACACTTTGACAGACTGACATTGTTACCGTCAGCCTTTTTCAGAGGGGAATACTAAGGAACTTAAACCTCCACTGTAAAATCTTTTTAAGTAATTGATCAAAAAGCCCTTATTCTTATCTTCAGCTACCACAGTATAGATGTCAGATTAAATAATATCACTTATACCTCAGTGATAGTATCATGGTGCTACTGTATTGTATCTCTGATACTATATCCGTTGGTTGTGTTGTTCTTTTTACATCACTTTGCAGGTGATGAAGCAGACAGAAGATATTTTATCCTTATCTCCTTTTTAATCTCTTTTTTCTTTCTTGTTCTATTTACATTGCAGTGTCTATAAAATATGTAATACTCCCTGCATGAATTATAATAAAGCTATTTACATCCATAAATCAAGCAGAACACTATGGCGATAGCTGTACTGTTCTACTTGTGAAAGCAAAATCTGTTGGGCTCTTTTTGGCATCAAGACAATTATTCTTAGTGCCACATCGCCAGACAGGACAAAACTGTTAAAAATAAATAGATAAATAAATAACTAAATAATATAAAATAATTGGTCAAATATGCAATATTAAACTTTATAAATTTAATCATTAAACCACATTACATGCGTGCTAAAATGTTTTTTATTTCATGAGCATGTTGAACATTTCAAAAACAAAACTAAAAGAGGCATGGTACTATGTATTTCTGTCCTATGTTTTTGTAATTTGCGTATTTCTTATACTAGAAATTGCTAGCTGTGTTTAATTTTCAAAGACAAATAGCTGAGAGAAATGATAGGTAATGAAGCTTAACTTCGACTTTTACAGTTTCAGGTTCAGTTTTTCTTTTTTTTTATTTATATTTTTTACTTTGTCTCCTCTCCTATGATGGCTAATGTCGTATGTATGTGCAAACTTAAATATGCAGTCACTTTTGTACCCAAACATCAACTTTACAAGTAGAGGTGCCCCAATGCCAAGGGAAGATTACCAAGCCCTGACTGTTGTGGCTTCAATTTTAGGGGTGTGTGTGTTCAACATGCAGTTTGAACAGTTTCAAACATCACACAACATCACAACCTTGTTATTAAGTTGATTAACTAACTAGATTTCTGAGGTCTTCTGGCTCAAATCTACTCTGCAGAGCCAAACATAGAAAAGCAACCTTTGGTTTTATGTTCCACTACAGTCAAAATACTGGAAACCCTCGGATGCTTTAAATTGAGATTTACAGAAATTTTTTATAGTAGCCTTTGACTATGCTATTTAATCATTGGTAGATAGTTTTCGGGTTAAAATTTCTTTTGATTTTCCTAATAATCCCTTATGTCCACTTATTAGTTAATTACTCTTATGCTACTGCAAAGTTATTTTCTTTTTTCCACATACAGCCTTAAAATTCTCTTGTTACTGAATGTGCCTTGCTAATACTTGGTTCTCATAGTAAAAGGATATGGTACAACATGTTATTAGGAGTATTAATACACCATATAAAGCACAAATTTTTTTTAAAAACTTACATTTTGTTATCCTCTCTTATGCTGAAGTGAAAAAAAGATGTCTGTATTCTGTTGGAAAAATTGTCTGAATGAAAACTCTGTTCCATCCGAAAGATAACTTTGCTGGCTTGAGGAAATTATTTGCGTATTCAAACCTGTCAGGCCCACCCCACCCAACAAATTGTTTGCAAATTTGTAGTATTAAAGTGTACTAATATCGATATATTGAAGGAAAAGTCACCACTTTTCACATTTATGCAGTTTTACAGTGAATAAATCTGACATAATTTGACATTAGATGTAGCTGCAGACATGACAAAATAATTTAATGTTACTGAAATTTTACCTGGATTCAAATGTTTAGGGGATACTTTAATATCTTCCTGGATCAATACTGCTGATTAACAAACAAAATATTTAAATAAGCTTAACCTTCTTGCTCTTGGAGTAGTCCATTTAACTTTGGTGTTGGAAGAGGATGACATTCTGCATCATTAAAATTGGTTTTTAAAGTTTTTTGTTTTGTTTTACATTAATGAAACAAGTAGCATACTCATAAAATACTCCTTACAAAAATATTTCCCAGTTTTTGATTAAATAAGATTCAAACAACTCCTATTTGAAAGCAACTCAGTCTGATCATGATGGACCAGCCCTCATTTGCATCTAATTTACAACTTTTTAGAGGTCCCATTCTTTAGAGAAGACCAATTGGCTGCTATATTTTTCCTGGGTCCGTTGTCTCATGTATGCCTTCCATTCATCACATTAAATCAATTCCTTTGGATTAATAAAGTCTTAAATATTTACAGAGGTGTTAAACTTTCGTTTTTGCCATTTCTAGTGATGGGACAAGAGTTTTTTGACTGAACGATAGGGCTGGAAAGGGTGAAGAAAAGGCACTGCATTGATGGCCCTATGCACATTTGCATAATTTGCTATACAAACTTCATACACAGTGCCCTTTACAGAAAAAACTCCCCTACATGTTGAGCAGCTCATGATTTTAGGATCAGACCTGACAACATGTCTGGACTTGTGGGCCTCCTAAACGTTGATTTCTATTCAAAATGACAGCTCTCTGAAAACGTGATTAGCATTGATTCTATGAATAGAAATTTGCTAAACCTATTCAAGTAATTGGGATGCTGTCAGGTTGAAGAAGGAGGCCTATCGGGCCTTTTTGGCCTGTGGGACTCCGGAATCAGCTGATGGGTACCGGCGGGCGAAGCGGCATGCGGCTCGGATGGTTGCTGAGGCAAAACTCGGGTGTGGGAGGAGTTTGGAGAGGCCATGGAGAAAGACTTCCGTACGGCTCCGCAGCGATTCTCTCTGCATATCCGGTGCTCTCAGGAGGGGGAAGCAGTGCAGCACCAACACTGCTTTATAGTGGGGATGGTGTGCTGCTGACCTCACCTGGGACATTGTGGGTCGGGTGGGCGGAATACTTCGAAGACCTCCTCAATCCCACCAACATGTCTTCCATTGAGGAAGCTGGGCCTGGGGACTCTGGACTGGGCTCTCCAATCTCTGTGGGGCGAGGAGGTCACCTAGGTGGTTAAAAGCTCCCCTCGGTGGCAGGGGCCCGGGGTGGATGAGATCCGCCTCTGAGTTCCTCAGGTCCTGTGCAGATGTTGTAGGGTTGTTTGGCTGACACCTACTCTTCAACATTGCATGGACATCGGGCAGTCCCCTGGATTGGCAGACTGGGGTGGTGGTCCCTGTTCAAAGGGGGGACCGGAGGGTGTGCTCCAATTACAGGGGAGTCACACTCTTAAGCCTCCCCGGCAAGGTCTATTCGGGGTGCTGGAGAGGAGGGTCTGTCGGATAGTCGAACCTCGGATTCAGGAAGAAGCAGTGTGGTTTCCGGAGACCGCTGGTCCAGTGAACGCTGGACCAGCTCTACACCCTCAGCAGGGTCCTGGAGGGTGCATGGAAGGTCCGCCCAACCAGTCTACATGTGCTTTGTGGACTTGGAGAGGCGCCCTGTAAGACCGTGTCCCTCGGGGCCCTGTGGGGGTTCTCGAGAATACGGGGTGCCAGGCCCTTTGATACGGGCTGTCAGGTCCCTGTATGACCGGTGTCAGAGTCTGGTCCGCATTGCGGCAGTAAGTCGGGCTCATTTCCTGTGAGAGTTGGACTCTCCAGGGCTGCCCTTTGTCACAGATTCTGTTCATTACCTTCATGGACAGAATTTCTAGGCGCAGCCAAGGTGTTGAGGGGATCCGTTTTGGTGGCCTTAGGATTGCGTCTCTGCTTTTGCAGATGATGTGGTCCTATTGGCTTCATCAGGTCGCATGATCTGCAGCTCGCTGGATCGGTTCGCAGCAGTCGAAAGTGTGAAGCGTCGGGATGGGGATCAGTGCCTCCAAATCCGGTGCGGCCATGGTCTTGAGCGGAAAAGGGTAGAGTGCCTTCTCCGGTCAGGGGTGTCCTGCCCCAAGTGGAGGAGTTTAAGTATCTTGGGATCTTGTTCACGAATGAGGGAAGAAGGGAGCGGGAGATCGACAGGCGGATTGGTGCAAGCGTCTGCCGCGAAGCGCTGTAAATGGTCCTAAGATACGTGGTGAAGAGAGGAGCTGAGTCAAAATGCGAAGCTCTCGGGATTTACCGGTCAATCTACGTTCGTGTTACCCTCATCTATGGTCATGAACTCTGGGTCATGACCGAAAGAACGAGATCGCTGATACAAGCGGGCGAAATGGGTTTCCTCCGTAGGGTGGTGGCAGGGCTCTCCCTTAGAGATAGGGTGAGAAGCTTCGGTCATCCGGGGAGGGACTCGGAGTAGAGCCACTGCTCCTCCACGTCGAGGGAGCCAGTTGAGGTGGCTTGGGCATCTGGTTAGGATGCCTCCTGGACGCCCTCCCTGGTGAGGTGTTCGGGCATGTCCCACCGGGGAGGCCCCGGGGAAGACCCAGGACACGCTGGAGAGACTATGTTTCGGCTGGCCTGGGAACGCCTTGGGGTTCCTCCTGAAGAGCTGGAAGAAGTGGCTGGGGAGAGGGAAGTCTGGGCCTCCCTTCTTAAGCTGCTGCCCCCGCGACCCGACCCCGGATAAGCGGAGGAAGATGGATGGATGGATGGATGGATATTCAAGTAATTAAGCCAAGATGTTCCTAATATCTTGGCCTAATTAAGCTTTAACTTAGTTTCAGAAAAGTAGTTACCCATAAGGAGAAGTGTAACTGTACCATGCAAAGCTTAATAAATCTTACTTATTTAGTCAGCATCACAGTAATGAGAAACCAACAATTTTTATAATTGATTCCTTTTTCTTCTCTGCACTTTTTGGTACTTTTTTTTTATATCAGCCTTATTACAACCCCTTAATGAAGTTTAGTCATGGCACTGGGTGTAACCTAAAACAATAAAATAACACCTTATGCAGATGATGTTTAGCCTGGGTGCCAGTCAGAACTTAGTCCCGCCCACAAGGTTTGAGTTCGGGAAGTTCGGTCTGGCTCTGCTCCATAGTAGCGCGAGTATTAAAGCCCACTGTCAGGCGATCCATTCAAATTGTCAGGGCGGACTTTATACGATGATGGACAGATGATCAACAGTAACGTAATCAACCACGTGACCAAAGCGCGCTAGGGTGACAACAATAATGGCTGCCGCTGGAGAGTTTGGGTGAGTAGATTCTGCTATTAGGTCTGTTCTAGAAGATATCGACAGCAAATTAATTTTAAAAGAGGAACAGAGAAACGCTAAACTGCACGCTTTGATTTTTGTGGACAACAACTATGCCTCGCTTAACATACGTCACGCACTCCGTTGCTCTTATTGGTTGTAGATCTATCCAATTGAGTGCAGAGGCATTTTTTTCCTGGTTCGCTCGAAACACGCCCCATAATCACAGCTCTATGGAGCAGTATCAGACTCATATTCTGACTAGAATTGAGTCGACTACGTCAGGCTAGATGATGTTAGTACCGTAATGAAAATAAAATACAATTTATTTTACAATGTTGAAAAGGTAGCAAACAAACATAAACAAACAAATATTTAAATGCAGGGGAGCTTTGAGCTTCAGGGTCAGCGTCCTGTCTGAGAGAGTTCGCCCCCTGGAGGACAAGGACCATAATACATATTTCTTTGTCAAGTAGTTTATTTATTCTAACATTATAACAATAGCCTATACCATTACTAACTTTCAAATATTCTATGTGCACATTGTTACTGTTTGGTTGGGATTTAAAGACAGCTATTGTTCTAAGTTTGACAGAAATAGCTTTTCATAAAACACTGAATGTGTTGGAGGGATTAGAGAAATGGCCATATTAGAATTTTTCCTGACAATCACCTGCATGTGCATCACTGCTTTGTCACTGTTTTAAAAAAAAAAAAAGGTTTTCACATAGTTTGTGTTAAATTGGTATCTTTATTTTGTGGACAGATAAAATATGGTTGTTTTTTCAATGCACAAATGTAAAACACATCTTGCAATTCAGAGATTTAAATTATCTTTACATAGACAAATTGTCCATTCAGCAGAGAATGTTTGTTGACAAGCCCTGCTGGGGCGTTATTAACTGCGTTAACGTAAACCCATTTTGACGGCGTCAATTTTTGTATCGTGTGATTAACGTTCTTTTTGGCCTAGCACACTTTGTAGTTTTTTCACATGCTGTTGCAACAACCAGTAACGTTAGAAAAACTACAACACCACTCCGGATCTAGTTAGACCGGAAACAAAACATCAGCCACGCTGCAACCACACTTGGGCCATTAAAAGAGTTGACGTTACATTTTGAGTGGATGGCTAGCGTGAGACGCCGAAATGGATGCCAATAGTATTCTGAATGAAAAGTTTTCTTTTAAAAAGTTGCCAAATGGTTCCATTGACAAGACCAAAGTGATCTGTGTGTTTTGTCATTGTGAACTGAGATATCATCGCAACACGACCACTCTGAAATACCACTTAATGGCCAAGCACTCAGCTGATTCGAATTCTCCGCCCTCCTCGTCAAAGCCAGGTAACAATGGATGATTTCAGACAGAAGCGCATGGATACTTTAACTAAGAATAAACTTACTGCAGCCATAGCTATTAAATATTAAGCCATGGTTTAACTGCACTATACGCTGAGTCCTAGTTTACATGACATGTGCACCTTGTAATTTAATTTTGTATCGCCCTGTTTTGATCCCTTAAAAAGGGCTGTTGAAGGGGCTGTTTCTGTTTCTATTTATTTCACCCTTTTACTAATGGACAGTATATTACATTGTGAGAGAGATTACTGCTCCAAGTGAAAATGTTAGAGTGAAATTGAACACTACAGTATGCCAATGTTGTTTTCAATAAAAAACATTTGCATAAAGCAACCCCATATTCATAAGAGCTACTTTCCCATATTCATAAGAGCATTAAAATGAGAAAATATGACAAAGAAATCAAGGGACATTTAGAATAGATAAAATTGTGCGATTAATTGCAATTTAACTATGACATTAATGTGATTAATGCGTGATTAAATAATATTTTAATAGATCTGACAACACTATATATATGCAACAGACTGCTGGGCTTTTTTTTTTTTAGAAGGTTCTCTTCCTGTTAAATAGGAGTTTTTCCTCTCCATTGTCACTGCATGCATGCTCTGTGTGAGGGACTGGTGTCGAGTCAATGCATAGATCGACAAAAAGTAACCGATCTGACTTTATGATGTCAGTAAATTTTCTCTATAGAGTGCTTTTAGATGACATGTATTGGGAATTAGCACTATAGGGTGTTGTCGGAAATTTTTTATCTCTCTTCTATTATATATTAATCTATCCTATTTACTCACTATAAAAGTTTTCACTCAGTCTGTTTCTCTCTCAAGGCCACACAATTCCCTGCAGCAGGATGGTGTTTGTAGACCAGACATAGCTTCTTCCCATAACAAATCAGGTTCTTTCTCAAGGTTTTATTCATAACATGTTACTGTTTGACCAAAGTGTGTGTAATTTGTTACATGACTCTGACCCTCTTTCCATTGTTGTAAGAAAGGGGGAAATCCTAACGCCGTCTAGATTAGGGCTGGGCGCATATATCTGGGTCAGTACCGCCGATTAGACGATTGATGACTATGTGGCGCAATAGAAAAAAAGAGGGCTCCATAAAAGTTCGAGCAAAAATAAGAAACGCAGGTTTTCCTTCCTTCCTCATTGTAGCCTAGCATGTAGGTTTATGCTAATCACTACTTCCTCCTCAACCAATCACAATCGCGGACCCAGGCACGCCGTCACCAAGCGCCGCCCTCTCAAACCACAACACAGAGCACATGAAGATGCAGCAAAGAGAGAGATGGGAGGAAATTGTTTCAAAGAAGGGTTTTTTGTAGTTCGGGCAGTCTGGCAGTATTTCAGTCATGGCAAGTCGGAAACAAAACAAACCACAGTCATCTGTAAAAATGTGTCGGGAACCAGTGAAACCAAAGTCTGATAACACAACAAACTTTTTTTTTTTCTTTTATCATCCGCAGGCCAATCACACCCGCAGGAGTACGAGCTTTCTAGGCCCCGGCGCGATGCTCTCCTCCGAAGAATCTTCGGGAATTTCGGGAAAATATATATATATTTTCAGTTCTGAGCAGTTTCCCAGGTTGTTTCTAAACAATACCAAGATAAAAATGCTGAGGGGCCAGAAACTTCAAAGTAATAACTCAAGTTAAAACAGGAAACGTAAAGGGCGGCGGGGCGTGTGGGGGCATTTATTTATTTGTTATATTTATTTTTGGTCACTTTTTCTGGGTCACTTTAGTTTTATTCTTTTGTCAGTATTTAATAACTCAAGTCTCTTAAGTTGTTTTTCTTTAAAACAATTCTGTTATGGTTAAAAAAAGTTGGTTAAATAAAGATTTAATTGGAAGTCTGTGTTTTGTGTTTTTTATTAAAATTAAATCATTTAGCAATATTATTAAGTCAAGTCCAGAGCTGCACATAAAATATGGTTTTTAAAATCTTTTCAATAATTATCAATATCGCATCAATATGCATTTTTTTTATCGATGAGCTTTTTTTTCTATATCATTTCAGCCCTACTAGTCTAGACTGGTGAACAGAAAGCAGAATTCTGTGCCATAAGAGCTTCATGATGACTGTTCTCTCTTTGCAAAGATATGAATACATGTGCCGACTGAGTAAAATCCATCGATCTCCGTTTATTTAACTAGGATGAATACTTTTTTCCCACGACAAGGGATATATTGAATTAAAAGGTTTATTAAAGTTTTGTTGTACAAATCTTTTTTTGAAAATGCTGAAAAAGCCCAGAGATTTGGCTTCCTTTAGTAATGTATCAATTACCTGATCGAGTTAGAGATGCATCTTTACTTGCTATTAAAGCCTCATCTGCTAAGCTTTTAGTACCTATGCTCTTTTAAACGTTTTATTCTATACTATGTGTTGTTTTTCTTCTCCTGCTGGCATTCGTGCTTTACTGTAGCTGTGGTAGCCCTTGTTTATGGGGCCTTGGAAATAACAACTGCCTAGTTATAGAATGTGTGCTGTTTCCTTTGTGGTTAAAAAGGCCAAAAGATGCAACATGAGCAGAGCTTGGCAGGTCAGTCTTCCTGTTTTACATGTTTGCTTGCTGCTCGCTTGAT
Organism: Cyprinodon brontotheroides; assembly: GCA_018398635.1. Classification (NCBI taxonomy): domain Eukaryota; kingdom Metazoa; phylum Chordata; class Actinopteri; order Cyprinodontiformes; family Cyprinodontidae; genus Cyprinodon; species Cyprinodon brontotheroides. Next base: position 1,020,218 of record JAGKQL010000069.1, on the reverse strand, counting down.
CTTTAACACATGCAAGAGAACGTCCTCCACCATCTGCAGATAGAAACATGCGTTGGATTGTTCATGTTAGTTTGGTTGTTGTCAACATTGTCTGGATAATTTTTTGTTTCACACTAGATCCTTCTTTAGGTAAGAACTTATAAACAATTAACAGTGCAGAGCTTTTGATCTATTTGTCTCTATTTACTGTATTATCAGCCTTTGTTTCTGTCACTTAGAATTTACAGCTATTAAAGCATAGCATTTTTTATTTTATTTTATGGACTAGTCTTATAAATGTATTAATAGTTTTTGTACAGAAAAGAAGCAGCAGCTCCGAAAAAGACCCACTTTTGAGGGAATTTTGTATCCAGCTTCCATTTGAATTAAACTTTAAAGAACTTTGGACACAGATGAGCAACACCAGCGTAAAACTGCATGGTAAGCTTTAGCTTTCTTAGCATCAAGTGTTATTGTTGATCAAGAAATGAATACTGAATTTGTTAAGTTTATTTAAAGCTTTGATGTGTAAAATGTGGTATTGTTTAAAAAAAAAAAGAAACTTCAAATCTATTGATACCGTAATACTGATACCACCTAAGTTGAATGTAATGTAGCTTGGTGGCAGGTGTGAGTGGAAGCTCTGCCATCGTGATTCTAGGGATGATATTTAAACTTCTTTGACATAAAATGTTAGCTCACTGGCAGTAAAAGAGCTGACTTTGTCTGTAAGGTCCATGCTGTTCTTTTAATTACATTAGTAATATAATTGTCCCCACTGCATTCTAAATGAGGACCCCAAACTAAATATGAAAGACAGTATGTATGCACTTATGCAGTATGTGGGCATGCCTCATATGTTGGAAAACCTTTATTAATGTTTATTCAAATAAACACAATGCTGAATAAATTCTGGGTGAGCACAAAAGTATTGTCATGTTTGGCTTAAGGTTCCTAACCCACATGCAGAACACACTGAAGCAGGAGAAAAGTTCAAAGGTTTACTGAAATATTTCTGTACGAGGAATAAACAGATCCAGGGGTTAATCAGATCTAGGACTGGTCACGAGTGGGTTCACTGCAGAGGGGGACAGTGGAGTTAGTGGATGTCCTGGTAATTTGCAGGATGTGAGTGAGCAGGACAGTACCTGTTCTGGAGTTAGAGCTTAGCGGCTGAGGGGGGGGAACCTTGAGGGTCCAGAGGCTGTTGGCAGGCTGAGGGCTTGGCGGAGGCAGAGCTTGGTTTGAGTGTTTGCAGATCACAGATTAGAGTATCCCTTCCAGATTCTTCTGAGAGCTGGCAGGCAGGTCTTTGACAGGAATGATTCTCCAGGGTTCTTCAGAGATCAGACAAGCAGATTTCCAACAGAGAAACTCTTCAGGGTTTCTGGTTTCAGGCAGGTTCAACCTGGGAAGCAGAAAGGAGAAATCAGATCAGGTTCAGGTTTTCAGGGAGTCAGAGATTCAGACAGGCAGGTTGGCTTAGGCTTGGTAACCGTAACTGGCAAAACACTCTGGCACTGGAGAGACATCCTCTGCCTCCTTAAATACGGATCTCCTGATGAGCAGACGAGCGACAGGTGGTGCAATCAGCTCCGGCTCCAGGAGATCTAGAACGCCCCTCTGGTGGAGAAAGTGGACAGACCTCCAGATCCCAACAAGTATTATATGTTAATCGCTGCTTTTATTTAAAGCTAAATAAGCCTCAAACATACTTGCATGTTTATACATTTTTTTTTAGCAGGCAATGAGACCAGTGCCTCTCAGAATGGAGACAACATGGTTGGCAAGACTCCCACAAGTGCTCCACCTAACATGTAAGTGGTTTATTTATTTATAAATCTGTTAAAAACTTTGACTAGCAATTACAGTGGTTTGTTAAAAATAAGCAAAAGAAAAGAATTCTCACAGCTGTAGAATAGGGTTTGTTATTAAATAAAGGTGAGGGTGACAATCAATTCAACCCGGACAGACTCACACACACTCACACACACACACCCACATACGCACACACACGACACACTCACAAAAAGCGGGAGTTACAGAGATTTATTGATGAATCTGACAGTTCGTTGGCACGGCAGAAGACTGTGAAGCTGCAAATGGCGAAGGGCTTGGATGATCCTTGTGAGATCAGGATTAGATAGCTCGTCCCCTTAGATCTGGACATTGATGGTGAAGTTGAGGCTAGAGGAGAAGGAAGTCAAAAAAAACTGGAGAGCATGATGGGGGAGATGGGATGGATGAGTGGAAGCTCAGCTGAAACCAGGAGAGTCTAAATACAGAGATTTAGGCAGAACCCTACGGTGTGGTTGGCTGAAGAGGAAAGAATTAACAGTGTATGGCTGGAGCAGAGGCGCATGATGAGGTGATGGAATACAGGTGCTCCAGTTTGAATTTGTGTCTAAACTTCAATTTAGCAGCTTTACAACTAAGAGAAATGTATGCTATACAGAGCAGGCCCTATATGGTGGACTTGGCATATAGTGGACATAGGTTATAGGCCGCAGTGTCATGCTTAGGTTGACAGACTCTGAATGAGAGCAATCATGGAGGCAATAATCAGTTCAAGGATTTTTATTAAAGGTTGAGGTCTGTTCAGAGAGGAGTCCGGCTGGCAGGGTTTTCTGGGTTCTGCTGGAAGAGGTTAGGTGACAGGTGAGCAACTGGTTGGTGCTGGTTTGAAAGATGAGGGGTGTTTGTAACTCACAGAGAGGGCGGTTTGGCGTCAGTTTGGGGAGGATGGTGACCAGTGGTCCGGACGGATGGTGCTTGTCCGGTTGGTGAGATCTGATGGTGGTGTCAGAGGGTGGACAGGCAGGTGAGCCTCAGGCAGGAGTGGCGGACCCCAGGCTCACACAGACTCCGGTCTTACCGCTATGGTGCGGTGTGTGCGGCGCCGCGTGATTCCAAGTCATTAAAAAGACGTAAACCTCTCTCACCGGCTGCTGAGCTGTCCGGCTGCGTTACCGAGACACTCGGGCGCTGCAGAAAATTCCTCAAGAAAGCTATCCTTAAAGCGCGAGTCGGAGCCCTCCGCAACAAGCTCTCGCGAAATATCCTTTATTTGGGCCATGTTATCGCGTGAAGTTACGCGGAACTCAAGCGAACTTCTGTTAAATCTCCGGACCTGTTGCCGGGAGCCAAGAGAGAGCCGCGACCGCTACCGTAGTCAAAAGGGCGCTGTTGAGAGAGGTGATAGCGGGGAGTTGGCGGCCTCCGCCGGCTCGGTAACTGCACCGAGCCAGCGTGAGCAATGGGTAAAGCAGTTCAGAGGCCCATAGCCTCACGGGTTCCTGGAAGCTGACTGAAATGTCTTTGGCAGGAGTCCAGAATGAAGAGATCTCTGTAGAGTGGTTTTGGGCTTGGGATCCTGGGTTCTGAGAAAGGAGCAAACAGAGAGCAGGGGTTAGGATCTGGTAAGAAGAACAGTAGTACCACACAGGAGCATTAATGAAGTGATGCCCTCCTCCTGATTCCAGCTCTTTAAGAAGGGTGGTAATCAGCTAGGTGAAGAGCACCTGCCCCCCCAGCCCTGCTGAGGAGAGAAAAAGAGAAAAAACAGCCTGCACCCAGGCCTAGGAGTATGACACACAGCTTACCAGAACTAAACCAACAGTGAAGCAGGTCAGGCTATGGACTGAGGGCACCATGGAGGACTTCACAGACTTTTTTGAATGCCTGACTGGAACATGTTCAAAGCTGCAGCAACTTATGAAAACAAGATCAATATTGATGAATATGCCATGACTGTGTTAGTCTACAACAACAAATGTGTTGAGGACGTCAGCACCACAAAGAACATCATCACTGGGGCAAACCAACGACTTCAGGAAGAACCGGCCTAACCATGCTCCACTGCTCATCAAAAACTCAGCTCACCTGGACTGTAAACACCACCTTACTGGTCAAAAGGGGACGGAAAAGCTTGTAATTCCTGTCCCAACATCCTCACCACCTTCTACAGAAGCTCCATAGAGAACGTTCTGACCAGCTGTCTTACTGCATGGTGTGGAGGCTGCAGCGCAACGTGTGAAAAGTGGTGAGGAGAGCAGAAAGGATCATTGGGGCTCCACCCCCCTTCGTAAAAGACATTTCATCCCAGCACTGCGTTTCCCGAGCCTGTAACATCATGAGCGACCCCTCACATCCCCACCATGGACTGTTCTCACTGAGTCCCTCTGGGAAAAAGCTTTGCAGCATTCAGCATTTTGATGCACCCAATTTTTAAC
>JAGKQL010000069.1:983449-1000804 GCA_018398635.1 Cyprinodon brontotheroides | reverse complement strand
TCATTTGATTCAGCTGTGTTGAAGCAGGGATGCATCTAAAATCTGTAGGACAGTAGATCTTGAGGACCAGGGTTGGAGACCACTGCTCTAAACATAAACAAGTGAATTTCAAACACAACAATAGACTCAGACACAAACTGGTTCATCCCAAACCAAAGCTGAATGCATTTGTTTCAGTGGTCCAGCGTAGCGAGAACTCTACAGCCTCCTACATTGGAGAAACCTAACAACCATCTGAACAGGTGAGTCTAAGTTCCAGTGATGTGAAGACATCAGCCAACAGTCCTCAGAGACTAGAGACCTGTTGCCCTGACAACACACATCATAAAGGTCCAATGGAGACTTCTGTTGGTTCAGCAATTAAACAAGCCGCCATCATAACCCCCTGCAGTTTGCTAATCGCCTCAGATTTGGAGTTGAAGATGCCATCATACACATGCTTAGACTAAGCCACTGTCATTTAGACAAGGCAGACAGCAATGTGAGGATGATGTTCTTTACTTTCTCCAGTGCATTTAACACAATTCAGCGTGACTTACCTGGGAGAAACTTCAGAGGACTCAGGTGGAGGCATCAAAAATGCACCTGGATCGGAGACTACCTGACAAACAGACCACAGTTGGCTAGACTGAAGGGTCAACTGTGTCTAATCAAGTGGTCAGCAGCACAGGAGCATCACCACAGGGATTGTACTCTCACCATTCCTTTTTACTCTGTAAATGTCTGACATCCAGTACCACACTGCAAAAAAATTTAAATCTACATAAGTCATTCTTTCTTAAAATAAGTGCATTTTTTTCTTGAATTAAGGAGGAAAGTGAGACTTTTGCCAATGGAACGAGACAATTTAGATTTAAAATAAGAAAAGAAACAATTGCATTGTCTCATTCCAAGAATTGCATATTATCCAATTATCTTATTCTAAGAGTGAAAATTCTCATCCCATTGGCAAAACTATCTCATTTACCTACTCAAATTAAGGGTAAATACACTTAATTTAAGACATTTTTTAAGTCCTGCTATCAGCAAAAATACTGAGATGACTCTGCAGTCATTGGGTGAAGTGCTTAGTGGCATGGTGAGGAAACAATCATCTGATCCTGAATGTCATCAAAACAAGAGAGATGATTGTAGACTTCAGAAGAAACAGGAACAATTTAAAACATATGAAAGTCATTGGAGAAGAAGTGGAGGTGGTTGAGGAGAATAAATACCTTGGTGTTCACCTGGACAGTATTGTTACCCCTAATACCGTTACCCAGGCCAAGCTCTGATGGGGTAAAATAATTAGCGCAAATGACTTAAAATGACCAACAGATCCAGCCCACTGCTCTCCAAGGGGACAATCCAAGATGGCTGCTGTGAGCAGTGGTGGTTTGTTAGGCTCTACAATTGCTGCCATATTTTCCTGTCTGCAAAATCAGGTTGGATTTGACCACCATAAGCAACAACTCCAACTGTGTGGATCAGAAATCCTCAACTCAGCTAAGAAACGTGGATTTTTACAACCAAACTATAGCAGGAGAGACAAAGGATACACCTGCACATGGGATATATGCCTGCAGCCTGTTTGGACATTCTTGGACTATATTTGGATAGTTCGACATCCCAGCGCAGTGAAAAGACCCTCACAACACCATAACTTTCAAGACAATCAATCAGCCTACAAAAGGTATGTGTTTGTGTGGCTACTATGTTTGTGGTGTTTGTGTTTCCCACTGGGCCAAGGCCTGATCCAAGATGAAACATTATCTTCAAGCAGTTCTACCCAACTTATGTCAATGATTGTGAAACCAACTTTATGCTTCTTTGGATTTGGATATCATGCTCTGTTTTTGACAAGCTAGCAAAAATGCCAAATAACCACCACCAAAGCTAAACATCATGCAAGCAGGAAGAATGGATGGTAATGGACACTTCTAGTTCTTCTACTCTTGAGCGGGGACATATAACTAAATCCAGGTCCCACAAATAATATCAACAAAAGTAATGTTGCAGAAATACGTGTTGAAAAGTTGCAACAGCCCCAACTTGTGGAAACATCATGGCGTGGACACCCACTTGCTTACTACCAGATGACTTCTCAATGAAGTTGAAGACGAACACATTGTCTGATGTAAACCCTGACATTGAGAAAACTGTAACTATCAATTCTGGTGCTGCAAATTGCCAAGGAAATCCAGAAAAACTTACAAGTGCTCATTGTGCAGCAAATAAACAAAAAGAGCTGAAATATTTTCAAACTGTAAACCATGCAAAAGTAATCTGGGATTCTGCAGCAAAACCAAAAGGATTTTTGGGGGGTATCTTAACATTCGAAGCCTACTATCAAAATTAAATGAAGTTTATCATTTATTGAGCAATTAAAACTTTGACTTTTTGGCACCGAGTGAAACTTGGCTAAATATTAATGTTCCCACAAGCATGATTGATGTTCCTGGATACACATGCTATAGGAAGGATCGTACAAATGGGAAAGGGGGAGGTGTTTTGATTTATATCAAAGATGGTTTATATTCTGTCACTGTACTGGATACTTTAGGAATTGAATGCCTTGTTTTAAAAGTTTCACTGTCAACTACAATGAAATTTAACTTACTCGTTGTATATAATCCACCATCTCATGGTGCGTCTTTTTATCAAGACTTTGATGAAATGTTAAAACAAATTAATATCAAATGTGAAACCATTTTAATCAGAGATATGAATATAAATTGGATGGAGAAAAACAAAAGGGATAAATTAAAAGCTGTGTTATCAAAACATAAACTTGTCCAAATTCTTAAAAAACCAAACAGGATCATCAAAACTAGTCAAACTCTGATAGACTTAATAATCACAAAATAAACCAGAACGAATCATCAAAACGTATAACAACAAAACATATAACCTGTCACAAGGTTAGATATAACCTTGTTACAGGTCTATCAGATCATAATATGACATTGTTGGTCAGGAAATTAACAAAGAAACGATTAGAGGGAGTTTTCACAGTGCCTAATGCAACAAAAAGCCAAATGTTTATTCCAAAAAACAAACTACCCTTATTTGAAAATGAACTGAAAAACATGAATTTTGGATAATGTGATACAAACAAAAAGTGTAAATCAATGCTGTGATCAGTTAACTGAGACTCTAACAAATATTATTCAGAGATTTAGTTGTGTTATAAAAAACAATAGAAAACAAACTAGTCTACCATGGGTAAACCATGCTATTATTCAACTTATGAAAAAGCGAGATCTTGCTCTGAAGATTTCACTAAAAACTAAATTGCAAACAGACACACTTGTCTTTAAAGGACTACGAAATAAAGTTGTTAATGAAATCAGAAAGTCAAGGTCCACATATTTTATGCAGTTGTTTGCTGAATCAAGTGGAAATAGCTCTGAAATATGGAAGCAGATTAACAAGTTGACCAATCGCAAGTGCAATTTAGGAAAATGTGTAACAAAGCTCAATATAAATGGAATGGTTAGCAATGACTCTGCCAAAATTGCAAACGAATTCAATTCATATTTTATTAATTCAGTAGAGCAACTTGCTGAAAATTTAAATCCAATTTTGCTTCCATGTAATGTTGCTGAAGATTCAGCCTCACTTTTTCACATTAAACAGGTTGACCAAAGTGAAATAAGGACAATTATCAATCAATTAAATTCATCCAAAGCTTAAGATATATTTGGTTTAGATACATTTTTAATCAAAAAGTATAGTGCAGATCTAGCAAAACCAATATCTAATCTAGTGAACTTGTCAATTAAAAAATATGAATTTCCACAAGGGTTTAAAACAGCTGTTGTGACTCCAATTTTTAAGTCTGGATCAGCTGATGCGGTCTGTAATTATCGACCCATTGCAATTGTACCTGTCATTTCTAAGGTGCTAGAGAAGCTAGTTGCTGAACAATTAATGGCCTATTTAGAGGAGAAAAAGAATACTTAAAGTGAATAGTACACCCAAAACATGATTAAAAAAATCTCATTTTCTACTCACCCCCCATGCTGAACAAACACTCTGGAGTACTACTTTTTGATATCTCAAAATGCATCTTGGAGATCTGGAAGGCTTCTTAAGCTGTCTGCTGACATTCAAATAATGGAGAGTAGTGTATGGTGGCGCCCGAGGCAGAAAAGGTCCATAAAAGTCCACACAAAAAAACGTGTCAATATTCCCTCCTGAAAACTGCTCGTCCAATGTATTCCAAGTGTCCTGAGTGGGTAAAGTATCCAGAATCTCTTACCTCGAAACTTAAGTCATTTAGGAATAAAGCTTTAGAGCATAAAACAGTAGTGTATAGGATTTCCTAAAAGCCGCCGCTTCATCGAAGCCCACGGAAACCGCCGCAGACCAAACCAGACGAAAAGTAGCGCATTCAGCTCAGCAAAGAACCTCATGCTCTTCCTCAACACTGAAGTCCTTTTGACAACATTTTTCTTCGTTGTTTCTTTGCACAGGTAAACAGCAATATTTCTTCTTCTACGCTTTGCATTATCGGCAGAGCAGACGCTTCGAATGCGCACTTTCATCTGGTTTGGTTCTGTCACGCTTCCTCCGTGACCGCGAACGCAAGCAGCAGCGCGCAGCTTTAGGAAATCCTATAAACTACTGTTTAGAAGAATTGTTAATAATATGGAGACCATTATGGACAACAGTCAGAATCCTCTTCAGAGGACTTTTTAAACAACAACAGAGTGTCTTCAGTCAGAGGCTTCTCCAGAACTGGTGCAAGACAGACTGATACAGAAAATCCTTCTTACCCACAGCTATCAACACCTACAGCACCTGTTTAAAAAATATTATTATGAGTTACTGCAAATTCTAATTTTAAATTCTAATGTTTAACTGTTTAACTCTAAGGGTTAACTGTTTTTACATCAGTTGACTGCATTTCAATAATCAATTAATTAGATGAATTGTTTCAACATTTATGTAGATTCAACCAGAGATGCTTTTGAAATATATGGCAAACCCAATGAAATATATTTTGGTTGTCAAAGAATGTCCCCAGTGTATTTCTAAATGTTTGAGGAAAAAAAAATGTATTTGGCAGGGGCGGATTTAGGAAATTTGGGGCCCTAGGCAAAGACAGGCATGGGGCCTTTTGAAATGGGATGACAACAAACAAAGCAGACCCATATAACAGATACAGAATCTTTATAGAATAGGCATACTTTATTTGTTCTACCTTTTCTCCTGCCTCTTTTATCTATTTTTCTTGCTGTTTTCTCTCTCTCTTATGTTTCTAAGCCCAGACTTTAATCTCAGAATCTGACTTTTTTCTGTTTGCTCCTCTTCCTGTGTTTTCCCAAAAGGCCAAAGTAAATAACCCAGTCCTTCTTTTCACTGTAGACAAGTTTCACATGATCTGCTTATCTGTTCTCCATTTTTCATTTGATGAGGGCCAATAGCTGCATGAACTCATGACAGCAGATTAAGATAGAGTGAGTAGCAGGGAGGCAAAGGTTACCAATCTACTCGCTTCTGGAGAGCAGAGTTCGCCAAGCTTTTAGCGATGTTGTCTCCAAGTTCCCTTGATGCAGTAGCAGTGAAAATAGTTGTTAGATTTGGCGCTGGAAACGCTTTTTTGAAATCAAAGTGCTAGAGGGGTCTGAAAAGTTCCTAAATATAGCAAAAGTGCTAAGTTGGCAACACTGTAACTCTTTGCATCGCTTGTTTTCAAAATGGTTTTGCTGCTGTAGATCGGTTGGGACCTTTCGTTCAGTGTTGCCAACTCCTCAGTAAGCGAAAGTAGCTATTGGCAGTGCTAAAAGTCGCTGGAAGTCGCTAAATGAGGCATGACATCACCTAATTTGCATAATCTGCCACAGGAAGTGATGTGCATGTTATTGATGCTGTGTAGGAGAAATCATGTACTGAGAAAGACAAAAAAAAACACTATATTATAGTGTTTTTACTCACTTTACTAAAGAATATATATTTAGCTTCCAAATAAAATTTACATTTACATTTCTGATCCGCTCGCCCTGCTGAATGAATAGTCAGGGCTTTGGTTCAAGCACCGCGATGGATCGCAGGCGCTAGCTGCCTTTGCAGTCTGAACGCTGAGGGTAAAACATCCTGCGGCTCTGACTGCAGCGCCGGAGAGGGACTCTGGGCGGGAGAACAGGGTTGGGATGAGGGAGGCGCCCGGCAGCAGCTACCGCTGGAAGACAAGAGTAGGAAATCGATACATGCTTTCAGCGCTTAAGAGTCTCCAAAAGCCGCCGCAGTGACACCGTAAAGTCGCCAGATTTGTCTAGTCGCTTTGAAAAAAATAGTCGCTGGAGGTCTTCTGAAAAGTCGCTAAATATAGCTACTTGAAGTCACTGAGTTGGCAACAGTGGGAACTTTCTGTACATGTGCAGCAAATGGACTGATCCAATATGGTGGACACTGATGGGTCAGGAGGGATGGACACACATAATTTTATATGCATTCTGCATGAAGTGGCATTTTAATCTAAATAACAATTAATGTGCAGAAATAAGTAATAGCTGTAATAAACATACATGGAAAAAGAGTTTTATGGGCCCCCAGGAACTTTGGGCCCCAGGCAACTGCCTAGTTTTGCCTAATGTTAAATCTGCCACTAGTGTTGGCCTAGTGGTAACAGCAGTAAAGGGTTGGAATTAAACTGCGCCATGAAATCACCGCACTGCCTCTCGACCAAGACTTTGCAAAGGACTCACTTGCCTTCACTTCATTGCCTGCTGTTGACATGTCACAGCGTATTTCAACATGCTGTTTATTCTAATGCATTAGCGAAGCCTGGTGGTACCAGCAACAACATAAATACAGTTTGTATTTCAGCGGGTCTACAGTAGCAAATGATTGGTGAACACGCTGGAGCAATAGTTCATCATATCTCAAAATGCATCTAGAAATGTTTTTAGAGCATTCTTTCGCGTAGTATGATTTCCTGCCAAAGCGAGGGGTCTATCGCCGAGCCACAGAAAGGTGCCTATGAAAACAGCACAGACAAAACCGGATGAAAGCGCGATTCAGGCCGCCTGCTCTGCCGATGTATTGCAAGTGCGATGAGTAGGGTAGCAAGAAATGTGCTGCTTACCTGTGCAAAAGAAAGAAACAACGAAAAGAAAACAGTCTGAGGACTTCAGTGTTGAGGAAGAGCATGAGTTCTTTTGCTGAGCTGAATGCGCACTTTCATCTGGCTTTGGTCTGCGTCATGCGTTTCCTCGTGAGACTTGAGCTCGCTTTCAGGAAATTCTATACACTACTGTTTATGCTCTAAAAACATTCTAAAATGACTTCGCTTCTCAGTAAATTATGGATGCTACCCACTCAGGACACTTTGGAATACATTGGACTAGCAGTATGGAGGAATATTGAAACGTTTTTGTGGACTTTTATGGACCTTTCTGCCTCGGCTTCATAGACCTCCATTATTTGAATGTCAGCAGACAGCAAGAAGCCTCCCAGATCTCCAGATGCATTTGAGATATCAAAAAGTACTCCAGAGTGTTGTTCAGCATGGGGTGAGTAGAAAAAATGAAGGCTAATCATGTTTTGGGTGTACTATTCCTTTAACCCCACACTGCTCCCCAAGGAGATGGGTTAAATGCAGAGAGTTAATTTCTCCATTGTGAGACAAAATAAAGCTCCAGTTTTCTATATTTTCCCTCTCTGACCATGCTGCACTGAGCTCTGGCTGCATGCTGACCCCTTTTCACGTTTCCTGTGGAGGAAAATCCAATGCAGCATGTGTGATTCCCCCCGCTGACACCACATGAAGATGGTTTGAGTAATAGGAGAGGGATGACAGCACGCTACAGCTGCAGGACAGCAGATGGCACCGCTGCGCCGTTCCTGCGGATTGTTCTTGGCACGGAGACGCGTCCACGTTGTTCACACTGTCTGCTTTCGCTCCAGTTCCCCTCTCCGTGTCCCACCCTCACTCTCTGCCTCTCCAGCGCACAGTGTACACCTATCTGTCTCCCACAAGCATCAGCAGCCTTTCCATCAGTCTCCGCGCTACTACGGCGCAAAGGCCATGGCACCTCTGCGCCCGGAACCTGCGGTCTGCTCCGCTGCGAACCTCTGCATCTTCCTGCTGACCGCCCTGGCGGTGTGGACGGCGCTGCCCGGAGCCGTGCGTTGTGACAGCGGGTCTATAAGCCGGCGCGACGCGGAGGATCGGGCGTTTGATGCAGGCTCCGCGGCGAGTTCATCCCGCTTCAAGAGAGCCGCGTCTCTGGATAAACAGATGTCTCTGCTCAGCAGCTCGTTTGTGCTTAAAGGAGATGCGACGCACAACCAGGCGATGGTCCACTGGACAGGAGAGAACAGCAGCGTGAGTACCCCTGCCCTTCCCTTCCCGTCCCGTCCCGTCATGATCCGCTGGCCCATCACCGTCCCCTCCCCTCTTTGTCACCTTCCAACATCCATCAGCTCAGCTTCAGCCTCAGCGCACATCCCTACAATCAACTTATTGTTCCAGCTGGGTTTTATGGGAGACTGGAGGAGGAGGAACGCAGCAGGGTTTTACGCGTCCAGGTGGAGGCACCTGGACGCGCAGTAGATGGGCTTTGTTGTCGGGTCAGGGGCAAACACAAACCCCGATCCTCCGTCCATGCCACCTGGTGCCTTGGCTACCAGCATATTGTCAGAGGATTCCCGGGTTTTAGCGATCCTAACAGGGTTATCTTTAAGATAAGAGGAAACTACTGTGAATTGATTTGTGCCACTTTGCATTGTTCCATTCTGGTGCGTGTGTGAGCGCACAGAGCCCGCCTGGAGACGGGCGGTGCGCACAGAGCAGCCTCAGAACCACCATGCAAACTGTCATAAAGCTTTGTTTATCCGGAATGCTACACTACTTTATTTATAACATTTAATAATAGAGGTAGAGTGACATTTTAAAGGTATTTATTCCTCTTAAAGATTGACATAAACGAGTGTATTAATTGGGATTTTATGAGACAAACCAAAACACAGTGTGTAGTTATGAGGTTTTTAGGATCTTATTTGACATAAAATTGTCTTTAAAGTGAAAGCCTACATCTTTAGAGGGGAAAGCCTGCCATTTCAAAGGAGGCAACCCCACAGCATGATGGTGCCACCACCATAACAAGCTTTTCTTTACTATGATCTGAACGCTTATTAACTCAGGTTTAAAATTTGGTTTCCTGTTTTTGGCTGCAGGTTGGTGCAGTTTGTAACATCGTTAGGTATCGGTAGGAAGGTCCTGGGTTCTACGATCTTCCTGCATGAAGTTTGTAGTTCTAGTCATGCATTTGTGGGTTTCTGGGTATTTTGGCTTCACGGTCCAAAAAACATAACTATTAGGTTAACTGGCGACTCTAATTGACCCCTAAGTGGGTTTACAGTGACCTTTCACAGAGAGAATGATAGGAAAACCAGTAGAAAATGGATGGATGGACTTCTTGTACCCTTTTTCCCAACATTGCTTTTCTTTATTTCCACTATTTGGATGACAAACGTGTAATCCGCAATAGTTTCTTGCATAGATTCCAATCTGAGACGTAGATCTCTGCATCTCCTCTAGTTAACATTTCCTACACCTCTCCACATCTCTCACCCTGACCTGTCTGCAGTTTTCCTTTGTCTTTGTTTATTTTTGTTTTGTAGTTTCTTATTTTTTTTAAAATAATGTTCTGAAGCAAACCTCTGGAGTCTTTGCAGAACAGCTGCAATTATGATGAGATTAAATCACACACAGATGGTCTCTGTTTACTATTTAGCTGAAGCCAGCTGGTTTGCTTTCATTTAAGGGTGTCGGTTTAAAGGGGTATGCCATGCATCTTTTCTCCTGCCGCTTCACAAATACTGTACCCCCTACTTAGTGTTTGGAACTGTTAAAATATGGAAGTGATTAAAGGGGTATATAGGTAAGATTTGAGCAGGAAAATAAGAGGGTTTTCAAGTAGAATAAGGTGATTTATGCTTAAAATAGAAATAAAATCCTCTGCATTATTTTATCTTAAAAGCATTATATGGAATTTTCTTATTTAAAGGGCACAAATACTCATTCTATTGGCAGACCATCTTAGTTTCCTGCTGATATTAGGAGTAAATAGACTTGTTTTATGAAATAAGTGCTTATTTTTAGATCAGTTTTTGCAGTGTGTAGAAGGCTATATTAAGTTGTTTATTTAAAACTTTAGATAGACGGCCTTCAGGAGTTAACAGTGATGCTGCAAGTCGCTTAAACATCACAGGTTTTCTGCTCCCATCTCAGTGATATTTTAAAGAATAATTGAAAAGCCCATTTTCAGAATTATTCCCCCCACCCTTCTCTCCTTTTGGATGCACTCTATGGAGAGCACTGTAAACAAGTGCAGTCTTTGTGGATGGATATTGACAGACACCAGGCGGGGTGCGAGCGGCGGCCGTGTCTGCCGGGGACATCCCTCACAGTCAGAGCCGTCTTGTCTGCTTCGCCAGCACCTCTGGCAAAACGGGGAAGGAATGATGAGTCTAGAAGAAAAGATGAATGTCTGCAGGATTGAGACAAAACGTTTGGTAAATAATGTGACATGAGCAGACAGACTATTACGGGATTGTGGCAGACACAGAAGATGATTTAAAGCTGCTTTGCTTATTGATTTAAAACCAACAGAGAAGGGGGAGCTGAACAGAAGCTGGAGATTTGAAGAATTAGAAGAACAAAACTGAGGAGCTGCTTTGAATGCAAATAGATCTGATTTTTTTATTGTTACATTTTGCATGCTGGATCTTTTAAGTTGATGTGAGATTTCACTCTGCTGCATTTAGAGCTATGACGCTAAAACTCTAACTGTGCATTTTTTCCTCTAAACATGTGGCTGTTTAATTGTTTTTATTCATACATGAGTGGATCTTCCCAGTTTAGCTCCTCCTGCATAACTGCACCTTTTCCAGCATCGATCAGGCTATTAAAAGCTTGGAGCGCTGACCAACGATGCTTTGATATAGTGAAGAGGTGAAGATTAGACTGCTGACCTTCTGTTTGGAGAACCTGCTCAGCTTCTTTTTTACATGCAATGCATTTTTCTTTCACATATTCTTGCAAATTTATGTCTGATTTTAAATTAGTTTGATCATTTTCCCACCATATTTAAAGACTGAAATATTTGCATATTGTATTAATTGTTGAATATTTAGAGAAAGTGTTTTTTTTTTCAGCACGAATTTATAGGGATTACATTTTTGGCTGTGTTTCAAAAGTAATTAAATATTTCTTATATTTTATCACAGTTCTGTTTGCCTTTAACTCAGTTGTTGTTGTTGCCATGGCCTTTTAATAAATGTAATATTCCCCTCCATGTATCCCTTCAATTCACTCTTTGTTTCCTTAGTTGCATTTGAAAGCTAAAATATCTACTTGTCTGGTAAGAAAAATGAAATAAAATCAGAGTTCTGACTTGCATAGTTAGAGTTCAACAGGCAGATCTGAGCTCAGATTAAATATGACCTATGGAGTAAAATACAACTCCGTATTGAGTGAAATGGTGTTGGAGTTGTTCTCACTTTATGCTAAATTGAGTAAATTTTAATCTAGTGGAATAAACATGAACTCTAGATAGAGTAGAAATAACTCTCAGAATTTAACTATATGCTGTGAGTAAATATTCACTCTTTTTGGACTGGGACCAAATATCGTCTTTTTGGGAGTAAAATTTTCCTCAAATTGAGTAAATTTTACTCTTCAAAATTTACTGTGCACCAACAAACAGAAAATCACTTTCTGTTTGACAAGTTCTGGTAGCTTCTCAGCTCAGAAAATGAAGAGCTGTAGATTCTTATTAAAAGCTGATGTTTTATGCTGAACACAACAATTAGCAAATTACACCTAGTTATGAACTTTAAGTAAAAGAAATAAAATATATCACCTTATTTGGCATGCAGTTATTCCCCAACATGAATACAGCATTGGATAAAATACAGTGCATCACCTACTAGGTGTGTAAATTGGCAAGAATTCTTTGATACAATACGTGTCATGATACATAATCGTCACGATACGATTTATCCTGATTTATCCAGTTGCATTAAGATGGAGCTTAGGCGGAAGTCCTCCTGCGACACAATCAATCAGCTTTGAACCACAACTCCACGAAAAACCAATCAGCATCCAAAATTCATTTAAAAGGCCTCCGATACGCACCTGTGCGGGCGGCAGATGCGCTGTCTGACTTCATTCAGATGACACTGTATCAACCCGCCTCCAGCCCCTCCTCCACCTTGATAGGTAAAGCTTCATCAGAGTTCCATTTCTCCTGCACTGCCAGAAAACAGCCATGTTGAGCCTGGTTCTGCCAGAGGTTTCTTCCCAATGGGGGAGTTTTTCCTCTCCACTGTCGCTTCATGCTTGCTCATCATGGACAGGTTCTCTCAACCTGTGTTATCCAAGCTGGTCTTCCATCTTCCAGGTTCCTGGGTGAAGCTCTGGTATCAGCTCACGCAGTCCACTGGAATTCCCCATAAAGCTCAGCAGACTGTCTCTCTAACCAGCAGTCTATAGACTGACCAACTTCATCTATCTCCACCACCAGTTTCAGGCCTGGGGGGAAACAGCCCTGTTCTTTGCTCCTGTTCATGCATATCTATCAAAATTCAGCGCTATGTTTCCTGCCGAGGTCTGAGTGCCAAAGACAAAGTCATTGCATCAATAAATTTCTCCTAATTATCTTTTCTCTTTTTGTGAATTTTTCAGATTGAATTGATATATTGTGATTTTTTTTTTTATAATATTGCTCTGGAGAACCTCAGGAGATCTTATTGTTGCTTAGCTATATGTATGCAGAGCAGCTTAATAACAGTCCTTTGGGCGCTGCCCTGCTAACTAGCAGCTGGACGTTAAAGAGTTATATGAAAGTAAGAAAATTACATGGATTTTTCCTGTAAATATTTTTTTAGATTTAAGATCCATTCAGCCATATATTGAAACAGTACCAATATCGCCTAATGAAATGTTGTGATATTTAACATAATGTGTTTTTGTTCTTGAACCCCTACTACCTACAAGAGGTGTATCAATACACTGATTAGCTAATGAGCTGTTCAATTTAATTAATTTGATACGAAATGAAAGACTTAAAGATCTTAAAGATTAACTTTTATTTTGAAATTCACAAGGCACAACACTATATTAAAAAAAGGCAATCTTTTATTATCGTTAGGATATAATTACAAGAATGCTGTTCTGTTTATATGCGTGATGCTAGTACAAGTTTGGAAATAGAAATGGCAATTCTAATTAGAGCTATTATGTGATTTAATATCAGTGTTAAAAACTACGTTAGATGGGCGGCTGTAATATTGACCACTGGCTTTAGAACTGAATGGAAAATCTTACCACGACAAACATTGTGGAAAGTTAGAGAAGTTACATGTTGAATCGATGTTAGTCTCAGTTATTTTCAACTATAACTGATACTGTATTAATGTTTATCCAACAGTTGGAGCTAGAAGTATATTTTTGTTCATTTTATATGGAATCAATATTGATTCATCCATCGTCTAAATGATAATTAACATTTACATGCATGTTGACAAACAGTATATGTTGATTTATTATTGATAAGTAGATGTCTGCATTCATATCATTGGAATTCGACCCCAAAGTGACTTCTATTCAACTTTGGTTAATTGGCTAAAATTCGGTGATTGTTTGGTGGTTTATTTATTTAAGGATCTCCATTAGTCTCTAAGATATTAGACACTACTTCCTGGATCCATTTTTAATAAAGATCAACACAATCAGTAGATATAACAAGCTTACAGTAGAAAAAAACATTATTAAAAAAGAAAATGAAAACAAAAGGAAAACCATACACTCTGTTTTCCCTTTATATTCTATGACAAATTATTCCACAGATTAATAATAATATAATAAAAACTTTAATTATCTCACATTGGAGAAATTTACCCCTGCATTTAACCCATCCCCTTGGTTAGCAGTGGGCTGCCATTGTGCAGTATTGTGGGTTTGAGGGTCTTTGCTCAGAGGCCCAGAGTGGCAGTCTGTGGGAGTGGGGCTCTCAGGATTCCATGTTCTATGCCTTTACCACTAGGCCGCCCCTCCCCATCAATCATTGACCTTAACCATAATTAACCTTTTTCTTTTTTGTTTTCAACCATAATTCAAAATCGAATTAACATCTTTTTACTGTCTAGGTATGAGCTAACAGCACTAGGGTGACTTCATACACATCCAAACCAACATTGAGATACATTGTGGTTGATAGAGAAAATAGGCCATCAAATTTAAGTGTAAACCACATGATATATTGGGTTCAAATTCTCTGAGATAGTTTTTTTTTTATGTTGGTTTATAGATAAAGCAACTTTAAATCCTCCTTTTAACGGTCAAACTAGCATTAGGTTTATTGGTGGTCAGCTAGCTACTCTTGGAATATATGTTAATATAGAATATTCAATTCAATTCAGTTTTATTTCTATAGCGCCAATTCACAACACAAGTCATCTCAAGGCACTTTACAGTTCACCAGATCATACAGTCAAATTGATCATAATTTTTCAAAAGGAAAACCAGTTGATTTTGCATCGACTCATTGACTTCTTCAGCATCCCCTCACACTAAGCATGCTTGTGAGCCACAGTGGAGAGGAAAACTCCCTTTTAACAGGAAGCTATTGAAACCTCCAGCAGAAACCAGGCTCAGTGTGAGCTGCCGCCATCTGCCGAGGCCGACTCAGGGGCTCAAGGGAGACGGTAGCAGAGATACAAAAGCAACTGTAAAAAGGCGTGGCCCCATCCAGGAAACACACAGCCAGGCAGAGCAGGCTCAGAGCCAGCTCCCATGTATGAGGATTAACAGAACATCCAGGCAGTCACAGTCAGAGAAACTGGACTACATTGGGAAAAAAGGCTGATCTCCAACATCTAGAAACAAAGGTCTTGATGGCAGCAGCACATTAACACCGACATAT
Organism: Cyprinodon brontotheroides; assembly: GCA_018398635.1. Taxonomy (NCBI): domain Eukaryota; kingdom Metazoa; phylum Chordata; class Actinopteri; order Cyprinodontiformes; family Cyprinodontidae; genus Cyprinodon; species Cyprinodon brontotheroides. The sequence goes on along the minus strand of JAGKQL010000069.1, from coordinate 985,886 downwards.
CGACATAAAACACTTATTTTTATTTTATATTACATTTATTTCTATATTTATCATGAGAGTCAGCCAACTATTACAGACAAGCATTGATTTAGCTGCAAATGTCTTAATATTTGGCACCAACTTAACAGTTTGTTCAGTGAGTTGATTAAAGATTAAACAGCTTTGATCAAACAGGTCTAGATGTCAAAGCAAATAAAGGTTTGAAATGAGTGTTAACTTTCAGCTAAAGTTGTAGTTAGACAAACAGCTCAGGGCCGTTTTTTTGATGACATGGTGCAGCCAAGGAATAACTTCTAGGACTGTAATCATTTGGCATTTAAGACTTCATTCAAGTAATAAAAACTGACATTCTGCTGCCGGACTGCTGTCTGTCTTGAGGGGAACTTCCTCCATCCTTTTTTTTTTTTTAAACAAAGCAATGAATCTGCAGGGATTGTCTTGCTCAGGCTCTGCTTGCCTCCAGAACTCCGAGCTTGACTTATACTCAATTAACTGCGTGTGTACACTGAAAGGTCGAAAAGAGTGAGTTCATCCCGGTCTAATAAACACAGAAAAATGGAGCCATTCAATTTCTCTGGGGTTGACATTTATGAGCAGTGTGCAGATTGATGGAACGTAGAAATTAATCTCCTCCTCCCTTCTGGTTTCATTAAGGCAGTTTCCGGTCTTTTAGCTTCTACATGTAAATCTCCGATGAAAGGGTCAGCAGCTCAGGTGGCTTCCGTTCCCACATCTTTCTTCGTAATGTTTGGTTTGACATGTGATGGAAACCAACTTTCACCTCATAGACTCGGAATTGCTTTAACAAGAAGACGATTCGCTCGGATATTTTGTTCGTGGAAGTGCTGTTGTCGAAAATAGCTTCACGTAAGCTTTCCTGCATCCGTTCTGAAGGGGCATTCACTTTTCTTCACGAGGCCGTGACTGGTCATTTGATGGATGAGGCCACAGCACAGCCTTTCCTCAGGCAACCTCCAGAGGAGAGGAAAAGAAAAATAGGGAGGAGTGGCTTATCCAACAAAAAAATCAATACATTTTTATTCATATCCTACAGCATCAGCATTTTGACCTTATAACAGCAAATAAAGGATTTTTGTTGAAAAAAAAAAAGTTGCAGAGAGAAATGAAAGAAATGTCACTACATAGATTTTTATGTTACTAAGTTTATGGCAGTAATTCATCAGTGAGCTTTATTTCCAGCTGAGAAAAAATGCTTTAAAGTTTCAGGGTAAAAAAAAAAATAAAATAAAAATGAATCTTTCATACAAACTCAAACAAAAAATCTTTACTTTTACCTTTCTGGCAATCATCAATAAGGAATAATAACACAGCTAACTAATATTACTTATTTTGCAGAATGAACAAAATGTATGAAAAGAAGCAGTTTTGATAAAAGTAGTGCGGGAAACTTTATAGACTATTTATTTCATTTATCGATTAGTGAATTACTTGGTGCTGAAATTAATGACGGATGAATATTTTGCTAAATAATCTGTTGGCTTTTATTTCAGGTTAATTAATAGACAATCAAAAAATTAAAAAAAAGCATAGCAACGGCTGCTTTCTAAGAATATTTTTTTTCTGTTTTGCAAATTTGAAATATTAGGTTAGTATTAGTTAAGCTTAGCTAGTATTTACAGAAACAAGTCCTAAGTAGTGCACTAATTTGGTTGTTTGTTCAGGAAACGTAATTTCTTTCAGTATGGATTGACTCTCGCATCTAAAGCTTAACATACAACCTGCATTCTTGGACTTTTTGTTGAAGAACCCAGAACAAGTATTCAGCTATATTGGTCTTAATCACAGGGAATGCTGCTCCTGCGGTTTTTACCCACATGTATTTTTCAAATGTGCATGCTTCATCTACCTATTTGATCATTGTCATTTCTAAAACATGCAAATTTGACACTTGATTCATGTAGCTTTCCAAATAAATGCTTTTCAGGGGTAGGGGTGTGAGGTTGCCAGATGGTATTACAGTAACACAGCTGCTGTTGGCTGAAAAAACAACAGCTAAACTCATCCTCTGCTTTAATATGGGGTAAGCTTACTTACATAACGCAGCTTACATAAAATTCCACCCAACATTCATCGATGTATGACGGCATATATGACATAGATAACAGACAAATCACACTAGATATAGGCTTTAAGAAAAATATAATAATTAAATCTTGAGGTTGGTTAAACCCTTTTGAGGAAAATTTAAAAGGGACAATAATATTCTTTACTTTGTGACAAAAGCAGTGTTATACACTCACTGGCCACTTTATGAGGTACACCTGTCCAACTGCTCGTTAACACTTAATTTCTAAGCAGCCAATCACATGGCGTCAACTCTGTGCATTTAGGCATGTAGACATGGTCAAGACAATCTCCTGCAGTTGAAGCCGAGCATCAGTATGGGGAAGAAAGGTGATTTGAGTGACTTTGAACG
>JAGKQL010000069.1:964275-982949 GCA_018398635.1 Cyprinodon brontotheroides | reverse complement strand
GCATGCACACATAAACTATATGCAATAAAATGTTATATAAATACAAACATGTTATTTTATAGAAATGTGTTATATTTTGTTAGATTGTACCCATAGATCTCAATCAATTTAACTGGAATTTATGCAAACTGCTGTAGTTATACAGAGATAAAAAGCTATGTGACTTATTATACTCAAACTTGTTCCAGTTTATTTCAACCAAGATTATCAGAGAAAATAGGATGAATAAAAATTCATACAAAATACCTATCATATATTAACAGCATATATTCCAATTAAGTTTAACACATTTATACATATTCAGCACAAAATACAGATAGTTTACTTCAGCTATGGAATAGGACAAGGTAAAAGAGTCTCATATTAACTAACACACATATTTGATCCAGACATCGACAGGACAAAAACCACAAATGCACAGCCAAATCCAAATGGGCAATGATTTTGTTATAAACCAATCACCGAAAGAGAAGGACCTCGCTACATCTCCTGTTTTCAGCACTTTTTCCTTCAGAGTGGGGTAAAGTCTGAAACACTTTTTACGGGGGTTTGGAGGAGTATAGCAATACATCTGAGCAAGATGCCCGGCATATGTCACCAAAGCTAGGCGGAGGTGATGGATGGCCGGTTCTAGCTCTGAGGGGGTTCGAACATCGGACAGAGTGCAGGGCGAGGCCGAGGTCAAATCTGGAAGCTACAAGAGGAGGTCAAATAAGGAAATATATAACAATCCTTCTAAGGGCTAAATTAAAGAGTTTTTTTTTTTAAAAGCTCAACAAATCTCTAAGAAAGCAGGACATTGTTAGGAATCCAGTTTGTGTGGGTTGTGTTTTTGTGTGTTTTCCCTCCACCACTAGGTGGCGCCTGGTTCTGTTTGGCCCTCTCTCACACACCCTCGGATGGTTGCCTCATTACGGAGGACTCTTAAGCTGCTGACTGCCACTACCTCAACGCCAGAGTGTTTGCCAGTTTTGGGTACTCTAGCCAAGCTGAGTTTTGCTGGGTCTAACTGAATTTTTGTCACCTGAGCCTTAACCTTGTTGCTTTTGTCTTTGCCTCTCGGCAGGAAGTCGCCGTGCTAACTGGATGTTTTGGACCTTCTTCCCCTGGAAGGATTCTCGGAGCTTCACACTGAGCTGGGGATTCAAACTGGAGGTTTGGATCAACCTTTTCCCAAAGGATCGTTTGAGCTTCTCACTTAGCAGGGGATTCATCTCAACAAGAAACCGTTCAAGTACCATTGGAAATCTAAGTGGCAGTCAGCTTCTTTCATACCTTCTTTCAAATGTGAGCAATGATCACTTGTCTCATTTAGCACTGATCTCTATTGAAAACAGTGTGAGGGTCTATACCATTTGATGCTATACCTGACAAATCGGCAAGTGCAAAGTCACGGAATGTAACAGTTTAAATGTCATAAATGTTAAAAGTTAAGAGTTCATATTTCCACTACAAAAATTGTTGATCACAGAGTGCCACTACTGTTGTATATTTGTATTTTATTATTCTTATTTGGTTATAATTGAAATCATCAGTTGATATAATATGCAACATAAAATAAATTCTATAATATGACTACTGTTTTTTGTAACTGCATGACTAAAGGAGGAAAGCTGGAGCTTTCTACTACAAATATATAGTTGCTCCCCTGGTTGTGGGGGTACGGCTTTCGAGGGGATGGGGGCTTGGATAACCCACACTCACCTAATTCTCCATTTATAGGAGGGTAGGTGTTGATCCTCTGATTTGTAGATCTTGTTGGAGTCCTTTTAACGAGGGCCGCTTTAGAGCCTTTAGTCAAAAACGGCGGCGAAGTGACCTCTGAGAGAGTCGGCCTCTGTTTATGAGGGGTATATGAAGGTAGATTCAAAAATCTGAGAAAAAAAACAAAACATTATCTACAAACAAATATTCTCCTTTTTATTACATTGGCACCAAGACAGTTTTTTTTGTTAGAATTATTAAATAAAATTTAAGCCTCTATATTTGATCAATATTTGTATCTATGTTCTCATCTATGTTTACAGAGCTCAGGTGCATCGGTTTGTATGACATTTTGACAGTTGCGACGTACAGAGTAATGGACTCTGTACAATACTTAAAATTGAATATGTTGCAACCTAGCCGATGGTGTACTAAACCTAATAGCTGATATTGCCTTTTCCCACTGCTGATCTGAAAAGGCTAATTCTAGTTCATGCTCCCAAGATGTTTTAACTTTAGATGTTGTGTATGTATCCAAGACCATAAGATGTTAATGTATAACTGATATAATTGACATCTTATTAGATTTAAGTGATACCAATTCTTCACATGGTTGAGTGTTTAAAAAAGAAGGATAAGATAAAAACGGAAGATATACAAAAAAGTGCCATATTTTAATAGATCCTGAATGGTTTTAACATCCCTGTTTTTTCACAATAAATTGGTAGCACCAGGAGGAAATAAATGTTGTTTTTTTTACAATAGCCATTGTTATACTGTAGATGCCGAAATAAATTTAAAGTGGTTTTTGTACTGCAGCCATATTTCAAAAGTGGATAGCATGACAGGGGTGATTGTAAAACGTGTGAAGGTGATCGGAAGTGAGGAAGACACAAGAGCCTCTAACGAAGACAAAGTAAATGACTGAGATTCTAGTTTACACAATAACTGTTCGTCTGACTGGAGCCAGTTTATCAATTTATGAATATGAGTTTATACATGAAAAGTTGGTTAGGGCAAGTCCACCACTCAATGTGAGCCTTTTCTGAAATGTTTTTTTCGTTCTAGGGTTCCTTCCCTCCAATAGAAATGAAGTTATAAGTGCATCAACAGTTTTAAAAAAAGATTTTTTGAAGAAAAATGGGGATATTCTGACAGAGAAAGAAAAACCGAGGCAAGACATTCATTTTAATTGTATTAATTTGACGTATGAGTGACAAGGGCAAAGAGCCCAATCTTTAAAAGTTTAAATTAAGTTCAGTAATTAATGGAGAAAAATTTGGTGCATACTGTATAAGGAGTGCAATATGCAAGTAACACTGATTCCATAGTATTCAAATCCTGAAGAGCTAAGCTTAAAGCAAATATCAGTCTGTTTGAGAGTACTAATACACAACATTGCTAAACAGCTTACTAATATTTTAGACCCCTTGGTGGGAAACACACCACACCACATAGAAAACTGTCAAACAAGGCTTGGCAAACAAAATCAAACATTTAAAGATTGCGCCAGGAGAAACCCTGGTGTCTTTTGACGCTACCTCTCTTTTCACATACATACCTGTATCAGATGCAGTGGAAACAGTCAGGAAACGTCTTCAACAAAACAGTGACCTAAACAACAGGACTAATTTCTATCTGGACCAGATCTGCACCCTACTGGACCTTTGTCTTTCAACAACCTATTTGAAGTTAGGGATCATTTTTACTGACATGGTTGGGATCTCCTGTGTCACCATTTGTAGCCAATCTTTACATGGAAGAAATGCAAAAGAGAGCGTTGGACACCTTCAGGGGAACACCACCAAGCCAATGGTATCTCTTATTCCTGTTAGTTACTAAATTTGTCATTATAAACTTCACTCTTTTACTTATCGCAATAGTCACCACTCTGGCTTTGGAATTAAAAGTAGAATGAAATACATGTTCCGCCCATTGACATCTGAGCCTAACATAAGCCTTATCTTGCAGATGAGTTTCCTGAAGAAATATCACATAACTTTTGAGGCATTTTAAATGTGCAATTGTTTTTGAACATTTAATGGGGAAATTCAAACTTAACATTTCAGGTTAGAAATCTAAATGCTGCTTGTGTGGTCTGAAACATTGGTCACCATTCAATTTTATTTGAAATAATAAATTAAATAAAGATGGCACATATACAGTAGCCTTAAAAATTACTTTGTCTTTGAATTGAATTGAATAAAATTTTTGAAATAAATAAATAAAAAGCACATAAAACAATATACTGTTGCTCGAACAGGCTAATTACATACATATTATTACTGTTATTATTATTATTATTATTGTTGCTGGAATTATTACCTTACATGATTAAATACTAAAAATGCTAATTAACACAATATTTGGAGCCACAAACAAAAACAACATAAAAAATGAACATTAAACAGATGGTTATCTCTTCCTCAAATCATCATGCAGTCTTTCAGTTTTCCTGTTGCCTGTTTTTAGTTCATAAAATGGCATTATTGTTGTTTTTAAATATTCTCAAGAGCTCAGGCTGAGGAATTAAAAGATTATTTAGTGAAACCCTATTTAGTAGTGTTTTTAGATCGCTATACTACTGTGTTAAAGGTCAGTTTAGAAGCATCTCAAACATTGCATCATTATATAAAAATCACTTTGTTTGGTTCAATTTTTTGTCGACTGGTATTGCAGCAGCGAGTCATATCTATCTTATAATGGTGTGACTGCATAAAGATGTTCAGCAAAATATAGAACCCTACAGTAATCATATTAACCCCTTCTACACAGTTTTCATATTTGTACTTACACTAGATCATAATCGTCCTCATAGCTAGCAGATGTTAGAAGTGGATTTCTTGTAATCGGTTGTTCATTTTGAAGGACCGTCCTCTTCCCATTTACTGTAAATAATGCATTGACATGAGAGTGAACTATATGCATCCATCCATCCATCCATCCATCCATCCATCCATCCATCCATCCATCCATCCATCCATCCATCCATCCATCCATCCATCCATCCATCCATCCATCCTCTCCTGCTTAGTCTCTTGGGCCGGTGCCGCCGGCACTGTCTCCGGGAGTCTGCAAGAGAGAGGCAAGGTACACTCTGGACAGATCACTAGTCTGTCACAGGACGACACAGACACACACAAATACACACAAACATGCACACACAAACACACCTAAGGAGAATTTAGAGAAGCCAATCAACCTAACAGTCATGTTTTTTGACTGTGGGAGGAAGCCAGAGCACCTGGAGATGGCCTGCATGCATGCAGACATAAACTATATGCAATCAAATGTTATATAAATACAAACATGCTATTTTATAGAAATTTGTTATATTTTGTTAGATTGTACCCATAGATCTCAATCAATTTAAGTGGAATTTATGCAAACTGCTGTAGTTATACAGAGATAAAAAGCTATCTGACTTATTATACTCACACTTGTTTCAGTTTATTTCAACCAAGATTATCAGAGAAAATAGGATGAATAAAAATTCATACAAAATACCTATCATATATTAACAGCATATATTCCAATTAAGTTTAACACATTTATACATATTCAGCACAAAATACAGATAGTTTATTTCAGCTATGGAATAGGACTAGGTAAAAGAGTCTCATATTAACTAACACACATATTTGATCCAGACATCGACAGGACAAAATCCACAAATGCACAGCCAAATCCACATGGGCAATGATTTTGTTATAAACCAATCACCGAAAGAGTAGGACCTCGCTACATCTCCTGTTTTCAGCTCTTTTTGCTTCAGAGTGGGGTAAAGTCTGAAACACTTTCTACAGGGGTTTGGAGGAGTATAGCAATACATCTGAGCAAGATGCCCGGCATATGTCACCAAAGCTAGGCGGAGGTGATGGGTGGCCGGTTCTAGCTCTGAGGGGCTTCGAACATCGGACAGAGTGCAGGGCGAGGCCGAGGTCAAATCTGGAAGCTACAAGAGGAGGACAAATTATGAAATATATAACAATCCTTCTAAGGGCTAAATTAAAGTGGTTTATTTAAAAAGCCTCCAACAAACCTCTAAAGAACATTCCTTGCTTCTGTTAGGAATCCAGTTTGTGTGTGTTGTGTTTTTGTGTGTTTTCCCTCTACCACCAGGTTGCCTGGTTCTCGTTGGCCCTCTCACACACCTGCGGATGGTTGCCTCATTACCGGAGGACTCTTAAGCTGCTGACTGCCACTACATCGACGCCAGAGTGTTTGCCAGTTTTGGGTACTCTAGCCAAGCTGAGTTTTGCTGAGTCAAACTGAATTTTTGTCACCTGAGCCTTAACCTTGTTGCTTTTGTCTTTGCCTCTCGGCAGGAAGTCACCGTGCTAACTGGATGTTTTGGACCTTCTCCCCCTGGAAAGATCGTCTGAGCTTCACAATGAGCTGGGGATTCATCTCCACAAGAAACCGTTCAAGTACCATTGGAAATCTAAGTGGCAGTCAGCTCCTCTGTAACTCTAAGAAACACCTCAACCTGGGTAAACCCTGTCCACCCTCTAACGAACAGCAAGTCAATTACTGGAACAACCCACACCGACTGGATTCAGTGAGAGACACCTTTTCTGGAAAAGTGAGTCCTGTCGCCTTTAATTCCGTTTGCAAATTGAAGCTTAATTTTCCCACTGAGCCTGAACTAACCAGTGGAACTTCCCTTTCACTTTTCAGTCCCGGTTCGCCATTGTTCAGAGCAGCACTGAACCTTTCTCTACCAGTTCTCAATAAACCTGTTAAACCTTCCCCTGGTCTCTCTGTTTGGTTTTCTGCATGTGGGTCAGATCTTTGAATAATATCATGACAACTTCATCAAGATTTTTCTTTCTTTGATAAAAAAAAAGCTTTGTTCCACTGCACTTCCACTGTACATTCTATGTACTGTTTGAATTATTATATTCAATTAACATAATACATGTTGTCCTGTACACGTGTTGATCACATATTTGAGTTAATATTGAGAGACCTCTATTCCCATATGACAACAAGATCAGATGAAGTATCAGAAAATATAGTCTGTCCTTCTCTATCCTCACCCCGTCAGGGTATTTTCAGTTTATCTTCAGTCTTTTCTATTTGCAACAGAAAACTGAACCCATGAAACCTGCTCTAACTGGTTTCTGCTGTTAGCACAAACACCAACCAGTTTCAAAATAAGGCAATAACACCTCTAACAGTCCCTCTTTTAAAGTAGCCTAAAGCTACCTCACTTTGGATTGATCAACAATAAAAGTTTCATAGAAAACTCTTACCAGGAGATTCTGTCAAAGTGCTTCTTTCTTCAGCCTCACCAGTGACTAAAGGTACAGTGGTTTTCCATTTTCTATCAGAGCTCGGCTGAAGGCAAAATTCCCTCATAAACATGTCATCATCAGATTTGCTGCTGCTTCTCCTTTCCACAAACACTAAAAAAACATAAACACAAAAATTCAGTTATTGTGCTGGTCACAACTGACATTCACTTATTTCTAATATTAATGTTAACCTTTAATTGATTTATTTAACCTACTGCTTCTGCAGGGTCTTCTAATATTTGAACCAACATCTGAAATGTCAGCAGCAGAAATTGGGTCTCCAACTATGAAGATTACCCATATAAACTGAAGTATATTCAAAATTCCAATGAATTGGAGCATTTAATATAAAAAGATTAGTAAACTGCATCTAGACTAGATGTGTTTTTTTTCAGATTTTACATTTGAACAATTTTCTTGACTCAATTGGCAGACTAAATTTTAGTTACTTTAAAAGCAGAATAGTGTTGTTTCTCTGGGCTGAGAATGCCAAAAAAATGTTACGCCATTATTTGGGGTGGTCCACTTTCATCATTCACTTTTGAACTGCTCATGGCTCCATTCTCAGTGCCACAGACCAGTTTTAACATCAATATGTACTGAGATGCTGCTCATCTAAAACAGAAGCCACTACTCATCAATCAAAACCCAAAGCGATACCTGCCCTCAGCAGGAGTAGCTCACCTGGGGCATCATCCACGAAGGTCGCACGCAGATGAAAAAAATGTGCTGCAAAATTTTACGATTTGAATACATCATTATCAGTGGACTGACCCTACATAATCATTGGTCCAAATAAATCAGTCAAACCCCAAACTGACACTTAAGATAATTGCTAAGACAATGTATATTAAAATATCAGGGGGATGGAGTCTGGTTCTGTGAAGCTGCTATGAACAGTTTTGGGCTCTTTATTGCAGATTAGGAGAATTGGACATTCATTCAAATGTTTGCACCCAGGTATGTCACATTAATGTTCAACCCTAAAAAGGGAAAAATGTATTTAGGTCATTAAAAGCCTGAAACTGATGATAGTCACGCTCACAATAAGAAGATGTAAATCTTTCAGCAAAGACCTTCTTACCATGAGAAAACATAATCAAAGTATAAATAGAGACAGGTTTTCACTTATTTCATATCGGCAGCAGCGCTGGTCAAATGTTCCGCTTTGTTTGATGCTCTTACCTGAGACGTCTGGATCTAAAGTTAAAAAAGAAGGCGATCCAGACAATATTTAGCAGAATCACGATGACATGAACAATCTGCTGCATGTTGTTGTCTGCCGATGTTCTGTAACTTTATTTAGACACTGAGCAAGAAAGACTGTATATAGGTGTTAAAGGAGGAACCGCATATCCCCATGATGAAGACGATCTCATGCTTCTTTGCAGCCATAGGGGAGATTATTAGATGTAACCACAAACCAAATAGCTCACTGCTTTGCATGGTTTCCTGTTATCAACGTTTATAATAAGGTATACAAAGTCAAACCAGTTGCTCAGTATAAGGACACTGACTCCTCTGAACTCCAGATATCAGAGCCTGATGCTCCCAAAGATTGAGCTGCCTCAGTAGAGTAGGCACGGGTCCCCCACCCTTGTTAAGACTAGGCAAAATAAGGCACAGAAAATAAGGGTTAGGCATGCAAAAGTAAAGAAAAGTGGAAAACATCTATAAATACTGATCTAATTCCATGTATAAGTCAATTTGCTTTAATGCCACATGATTCAATGGTGCTTTTGTAGAGAATATAATGACAGTGGGTAGCACTGCTGCCTTGCAGCAAGACGTTTCCGGGTTCAATTCTCAGCCAAGGGTCTTTCTGCATGGAGTTTGCATGTTCTCTCTGTGTAAACATGGGTTCTCTCTGGGTACTCAAGCTTCCTTCCAGAGTCCACAAACATGACTGTTGGGTTAATTGGCTTCTCTAAATTCTCCTTAGGTGTGTGTGTGTGTGGGTGGGTGGGTGTGTGTGTGTGTGTGTGTGTGAATGGTTGTTTGTCTCTGTGTTGCCATGTGATGGACTGACGACCTGTCTAGGGTTGACCCTGCTTCTCGCACGTAAACAGTTGGGGATAGGCACCAGCAACCCTAGTGACTCAGGCTGGGATGAACCGTAATGGAAAATTGATAGATGGATGGATGGAAGCATGCAAGATGCAGACACAAGTCTTGAGATGTTCTACCATTATGGTTTGAACTTACTTTTAAGGTGTCAGTTTTTCTTTTCTATCCTCTTAGAATCCATTGCTCATCATGCCATACATTTCAGTTCTTGTTATTTATTTATTTATTTTTTTTGATCAAGGTCTGTTTATTTAGAATTTTTTAGGGTTAACATCCTTCAACATTACCTTCAACCATAGCCAGTCAGACCAGGTACAAATTTGCAAACATAAATCTTCCTCCCATTTGTTTTTGAGCCTCTGCAATGACGCCATCTAATAACTGTTTAAACATCCATAAATCCCACTTATAAGGTGTTTGGCATTTCGTTTGAGCTATAAGATATCGTCCAGAAGTGATGGAGATGGTGAAGATGGAAAGGAGTCCATGTAACAGGGAATAAAGTTTCTAATCTCTAAATATCTGAAGAAAAAAGATCCAGGGATATAATATTCAGTCCTCATTTGCCCCAAAGAACTGAAAACATTGTCAGTGAAGAGTTTATCCAACTATGTTATTCCAAGATTTGTCAAGGCATTGAATTACTCATCCAGAAATGATTGGAGGAAAATACAATGTCTTTCTGTTGGTGCAATGCGTGAAAGTTTGGTTAGTTTGAAGGGCCTCCTAAATTGGTTCCACAGCTTGACTGAATGAATAACAAGAGGGTTTGTGGTATAGTTGGAGATCAGTTTCTGTAGAGGTAGCTTGTCACATATTAAAGATACAAGTGTAACATGTTCTACTGAAAATTTTTCTAGGGCTAACTTGGTAAATGATCATTCTCCTCTGTCCAGTATAATATTGCTTTCATGTTGGGCGCCCAGTGGTAAAATTGAACGTTTGGGAGTTTGGGAGTCAGTAATGCACACTTATTTGAAGAACGCACATATTTCCAAGTTCTTTCCCTGTGTTAGCTCAGTGGCTCAACTGCCGAACTTTCCAACCGGCAGCAGCAACGTTCGTCACGGCACCGTGATGACGTCATCGCTGTCCTAACTAAGGCATACCTTAAGGGCCAAAATAACACAGAGCAGAAACTACAGAATTCAAACAGCAGTACCCAACATCGAAACTTAAACTACTTAAGTGTCTTTTGTACAGGAGTATCAAGCCTCTTGCACTCAGGGGCCTTTGTAATATACTTAGTTTTAATCTTGGTGGTTTTTTATTCTAAATTAAATAGGAGATTTAGCTATTCAAATTCTTAACAAAAAGGTTTTGTTCAAAAAAAATGGGAAGACATTGAGATAGATACAAAAAAAACCTTTGGAAAAACATTCATTTTGATTGTATTAACTCTGCCAGAAAGAGGCAGCAACTCCCGCCACTCAAAATCTTGTTTTAGCTTAGATAGGAACACCTGATAATTTTCTTTGTATAAATCATTATGCTTGCATGTGAGCCATATACATAAATATTTTAGTTTATTGTTTCTATGTTTAAAATTATCTAAAATTGATAAATCTCCTATTGCTCGGCCAACGGGCATTATTTCCCTTTTTTTCAAAGTTTACTTTATATCCTGAGATTGCTCCAAATTCCTGAATCAAGTCTAGAACTTTTGGGAGACTTTGTGAAGGGTTTGAGATAAACAACAGCATATCAAACACATAAGCCTATACACTTCAGTAATGTGTTCACCTACATCATGTGTAAACACAACCTGAGTCACCTTCTGCATTGAAACTCTGCCATACTCATAACTTTTCACCAAACACATGCATAATATTTAACTAAAAATATATTACAAAATGCACAAAGTCCATTTATGAGCCACCATGGATAAATAACGGTATCACATCCATCTCTAAATTAATAGAAAATCATGGCAATATAATTAGCTACAACAACTTTTTGATTAAATATCAGTTTCCAATAAGATACAAGGAGCCACCAAATTGTTTCTCAACAGACTATATTTTCTAGGCATCAAATACAATAACAAACAAATACGCAACACATTTCAACAATACAAATGCCGCCAACCAAGAGGCAAATTCTACTGGTACTCAATTTTTGAAAGAATCGACTGGAGCAAATCATGGCCACTACCTCATCAATACCCCATTAACAATAAAATCTATTATATTAATTTCAAAATTCTTTATAACATCTATATTACAAATAATGAATTAGAGTCTGCCTTACATAAAAATGGGATCACACAGAGAGGTGTTTTTGAAAACAGTTAGATGCTTCATGTCTTTCAGGTCCAGAGGTTTCAGGTTGTCTTTTGACAGAGGATGTTTACTCTGTCACCAAAATGCTGGCACCAGTTTAAATAGTTCCTTCCAGGTACTGTAAAATTTGTGAAAATATTTAGTGCCGGGAATCAGTTTATGAAACATGCCTCCTGGGTCCATCTGTGTGGATTCCATTTTTGATGGATTCTGGTGTGCATTTGGTCAGACTGTGGGTGATTTTGTGCAGTCTGGCTTAATCTGAGGTTAAAACTTTTAGCTGTGGGTTGGTGGAGTCATACACTTTTTTTTATCAATAAATCAGTTTATAGGAAAGTTTCTGTCACGGTCTTGGTTCTGTTTTGTTCTGTTCTGTTTTTCTGAGTTTGAGTTTCCTGTTTTGTTGTGTTTTTCTAGATGTATTTGAGCTCTTAGGTTTTTCTTTGTTTCCTTCTGTTGCCCCTCTTGTGTTCCCCTTTTACTAGCTCCTTTCTAGAAGCCTTTGTCCACACCTGCTCCCAATCAGCTCATTAGTCCTGTCTTTGTTCAGTCAGCCATAAATACTCTCCCTGTGCAGGTCCTAAGTGCTGGTTCCTTGTGACTCTATGATTCTGATTTGTTTTGTTTTGTTTTGTTGTTTTGTGTTGGATTTTTGGATTCCTGCCTCTGTTACCTGTTGTTAACACTCCATTAAAACTACAAGAACCTACCTCTACCTTCCTGCCTCTGCATTTGGGTCCTCAAAACCTCAACGAAACTATGACAGTTTCACCCAGTTCTTCAATCTATTCTTCCAGAAAATAGTCTGAACATCCCTTCGGAGAAACCACATAATCACACGCTGCTTACGGGATAATTTGATGGTTCCATGAAGAGCAGCCATACCTTAATCATCTTTGATGGGTATGTACCGAAAAAAAAAATTAGAAACAAGGCTTAACTGTAAACGGCCTGTACTTATATAGGACCATTTTTCAAGTCAGGAGACTTGACCAAACCGCTTTACACTACATTCAGTCATTCACCCATTCACGCAAACACTCACACAGGCGAGCTACACTGTAGGGTTAGGTTTGCCGTACACTGGCGCCACCGGGCCCTCTGACCACCACCAGCAAACAATGCAGTTGAAGTGTCTTGCCCAAGGACACTTGACGACACTGAAAGTCAGAGCCAGGGCTTGAACCGTCAATCCCTTCGATTTCAGGGCAAACTCCTACATTTGACGCCACTGCCGCCCTTGTGTGATGCAAATTTCCCTTCAGTCTTCTAAAGTCTCACTGGGAAAAAAAAAAAGTTAGGGGTGTCATAGATTCTTGTTTGAGTTATTCAAAACTAAGACAATCTAAAGCCGGGCATACACTGTGCGATTTTTTCAGTCGTTGCACGCAGCTACTGCTCACACTGTACGACTAAACCGCAGTGTGAGTTCACAGCTCACGATTTATGTTCGGCCCGACGCTCTCATTGGATCTATCTGCTCACACTGTACGACTAAAGACCACTTTGGACTGAGCTCCACTGTGAGATGGAGCTGCTCTCATTCCTCTATCCAGAAGGGGAATATTAAGCTCACTAGAGTGAAACACGCTGCCTTGGCAATTTATTGCAATTTTGTGCTGAAAGCCCTCAAAAGAAAAGCGACGACATATTTACGATAAAGAAGTGGCTGAGCAAACGTGGATAGTACGGTCGGTCAGACAGAACTGCATTTCACTCAATGCACCCCAGCCATGCTGCTGTGTTTACAGAAGAATCCTTGTTTGCGCATGCGCACTGAGCGATTTGCCTACGACGGTCAGGAGAAAATCAACATGTTTAAATTTTCTCCCGACCTCACGATTCCTGATCGGGAGGTGGTCGTGAGAGGCTGATCGCCCCCCGTTACCTACAGTACGCTACTACACGACTCATGACGCACGATCAGGCTGAAAGTCAGAATTATAACCAGACAGTAAGTTGATCTAGAAGTAATTTTTTGGGCTTAATCTCTGCAGAAAACAAACATGGAACCACAGTACTGAACACATAATAATGGAGAGAAAGTAAGATCTCTTCTCTTTTTTTTTTTTTTCTTAGTCTCAGATAAATGTTTAGGTCATTGAACATTTACTACTAAAGAAAGACTCAACCAAATGGCATCCACGAATGTCTCAGAGAACCAACTCACAAAAATGTATTTTCAAACTCTCCAGAAATTTAAGGAAAATAAGTTCAAGATTATGTGTAAAGATATCTTGATTTTGTAATAAGATGTTAATCTGGCCTAAGTATGATCAAACATTTCAAAAAGTAAATGATTTTTTGCAGGAAAACACCCTTATGGGGACCAGTTGACGGGCAAATAGAACCAGATTGAAAATATAATCTACTATTTCAATCCACACATGTAAATGAAAGGTGCATCGGGGATGACAGGTGGGTGCACAGTTGAGACATGCAGCACTGTAAGGGAGAAAAACAAAAGATGTGTTTTAAGTCTCAGGCAAGTTACCCTAAATATTGAAATGTGCAAATCAAATTGGAATAAAGTTTAAAAAAATAAAAAATAAGATACACAGAGTAATTATTTATAGCGAAGCAAGTCTGCATGAGCAGGTGCTACAAAAGTAGCAAGAAACATAAAAAAGAACCATTATTCTTAAAAGAAATTAGAAAAATCAAGCGGTCTGTAAATATTCAGTTAAACTATCTATATAGATTAAAATGATCCACTAAGACCTAAAGACTTTAATTATTCAGACATAGAGAACTTTCTAAACATCAAGATGATTCAAAGGAGGACTTGGAGAAAATCTGTGGTCATGTGACAATGAAATCCAGCTTTTAGAAGAGGGAAGCAGCTTATTGTGCTGGACTGACCCAGCCAGTTATCAGAACTCATCACCTCTGTCTGAGGTATTTCTTCTTCTCTACCTAATTAGAATTGTACAAACCTGTTCACCAAATACAACACTGATCATTTGCAAGGAAGAACACAGTTTTATTACATCTGCAGAACTAGAGACAATACTTAAAGTAGAACTGTCAGTGAGGCTATGCCGGGTGGGTTTTTCACCCCTGCATGTATAGAACCTTCATGCACGCAAAAACTGGTTACACCCAAGAAAAACAACCTCAGTTCATTGACATGCATCTTTCACTAGCTGAATGGAAAATTTCACAACAGCTGTCTTCCGTTCATGCCATGAAGGAGGCCGCCGAGGAAGCTCTAACCACTTGATTTTATCTCTCATGACCCCCCCTTTAATACTGTGAGGCTGAGAAAAGACAAACATCAACAATTCACTTCACAGCTGAAAATCTAAAGATGGAAAATGTGACATATCCAACCAGAGAATTAGCTTGAACTCTGGTGAAGCAAAACATGTCAGTAAGAATTCTCACCTGGGCGAGGCTTTTGAGTGGGGGTCACTTTGGTTGCTGCAGTGTCTACATTAAGCTGATCAGGTTGTTTGGGTTGTTTCAGTTCAGGGTTTGTAAGTTGCTGTGTGGTTGCTTTGGCGGTGGGCGCTGACTTTGCAGGCAGGCGAGTTTGAGATTCTGAGTTGCTGGTCTGAGGATCTTCAGGAAAGCAGATAATAATTCTCTATAATGCAGAGTTTCATCAAGATTAAAGAACTCTGTCTCTTCTGTTCCTGGTCTGGAGAGAGAAAATTCTGAATGCTAATAGAGAAGACTGAATATGTTTAGTCAGCTATTAGGCTTTCATTTGATTATTGTTTTAAACTTGAACTGAGTCAAGTGATTGTATTCTGATAACCTTAAACTTGGACAGTTAGTAGGGCTCGAAATGTTTTAGCTGACAATCAGAAATGATTCAAACTCATAATTGCACAATCTGAGTTGTGCAATAAAAGCCCAATCCTCCCTCTAACCTGTGAAGATCTGTTGATAGCAGTCAAAAAGTGAAAAGTTTTAAGGTTAAACAGATAGGAAAATTCAGCCTCTGAAAACCAACTCTGAGATTACAGCATCTTTAAAAACTGATAGCAGAACGTTCAACCAAGTTTTAAAAACCTTTAAAGATTGAGGGGAAAAAAAGAAGAGAAAGAGCATTGGTAGGACCAAACAGCTGAATAAAAGCAAAAAAATAAAAAACAAACTAAACTTTAGTTACCTTAGCAAGAAACCACTGATTAGAATCTGGAACATAAGCATCAGAATCTGTGGTTTATTCTCAGACACAGAGGCACATAACGATGCTTCCATCAACTAAAGATAATCACAAGGCTTAAAGGGCAACTGTCCTTTCATCTTTAGTAGAATTTATTACTGCAGTGGTGTCTTTAGAGATCTCCTTAAAAAACATCTGAAATCAATCTTGAATACTACTGCCTGCGTCCTCACTAAAACTAATAAAGTAGAGCATTATCTGAGTTCCAAATTTATTACACTTTCTCCCTTTGTCTCACTTAAAAGACTTTAAATATACTTTTGTTTCTCTATACATCGTGAATGGGTTAGCTCCAAAATACATTACAGAATTATTGTCAATGGATTAACTTTCCAGACCTGTCAGCTCTTAGTTTTTATGTTTCATTTATCTGGATTGAACTCCCAGAAATATGCCAAACTGCTGAAACCCTATTCGGTTTAGGAAGTCGGTCACAATTCTCAACATTTTAACAAGTGAATAAAAACCCATACCTTTTGACCCACTGTCATGGTCTTGGTTCTGTTGTTCTTTACTTTGCTCCTTGTTTTCTAGTTTTATTGGTTTAATTCCAGTTTGGTTGTAATTTCTAGATTTATGTAAGTCATGTTTTTTTGTTCTCTTTTTGCCCTCTTGTGTGTGTGTTCCTTTCCCCTTGGCTCCCTCGTTGTCTCCCTCTCACACCTGCTCCTTGTCAGCTTGTTAGCCCTCCCTTTGTCTCTCTCTGCTATATATGCTCTCCCTCTGCTCTCACTCTTTGTTGGTTCCTTGTCTTTGCTGTCTTCCCATGCTGTGGTCTACGTTCCTCGTCTCTCCCTGGCTCCTCGTGTTTGGTTTTCCCTTGATGTCTCCATAGTTCTGGTTTGCTTTTCATTATTAATTGGATTTTTTGGATTCCCGCCTCTGTTACCTGTGTTTATTTCATTAAAGCTGCAAGAAATCTCATCAGCCTCTCTGCCTCTGCATTTGGGTCCTACTAAACCACAACCAACCCTGAAACCCACCCATCACCAAATTAGGCAAAAAAATATTTTTTCCCCCATTTATATTTTGTTATAGCTGGGACTAAGAACCTATGAACAAATGTGGCTATTGTAGGGGGAAGTCATTATTGCTGCATCATTATTTATAAATGTGTTACCTTAAAACATGTAAAGCAAATAAATCAGAAAATAAAAGCTTGGGTTTCTGGATTTTTTGTTCATCTTTTTATCGGCTCACCGGGTACTTTGATTTTAAACCTGAGGAAGGAACCTTATTTAGAAAAAAAAACAGTTTTAATTGTTGAAATTATTACTAGAAGGCTAAATAATATTGCATTTACACTGGCAATACATATACGCTGTGGTATTGCACAATGTATAAAAGTGTATACCACTGACTGCCACCATCTAAAGGATTTATTGCCTTTTGTCCAGAAGAAAGGTGACCACAGCCACTAAACTTAAACTCAAACTCATGTAAATAAAAAGAACCTATTCAAACATGTAACTTTACAAACAAATTCTTTAATTTGATTACAGCCGAGATAACATCCATGAGTGCACAAAAAAGCACGCTTTTTGGGGATATATGTCACAGTATCTGGCCAGATACCGTGCTCCTGTTCAGAACAGATGACCCAGTATTCAAGGCAAGACAGACAGTGGGATTACTCAAAAGTGTTTATCAAGAACTGGTAGATCTGACAAGCAGCGGCTAGGGTGACCAAGGTAGGAACCTCTGCAGAGAAACAGGTTAGTGACCATGATAATCTGATGGAGGATGATCATGAATGAGTGAGTCACTAACTTGCTTATTGTCATGATGGGTTTCAGAAAAGCCCAGTATGCAGAACACCACGGAAACAGATGAAAAGTTTAAAAAGTTTTATTGAACACAAGCACATGGAGAAAACACAGGAACTGGTTCAGGCCTGGGGGCAGGTTCACTGGAGTCTGTGAGGATGACAGTTCAGTTAGCTTGGAAGCAGATGAGTTTGAGTTTGAGAGATTTCAGGTTTATACCTTGAGGAGTCCTGGGTTTGGCTTTGAGAGAGGAACTGTTGGGTCCAGAGAGACTCAGCCAGTTCAGCAGAGTCCAATAACCGCTTCAGCGTCTTACTTCTAGCGTGAGGGCAGACCTTGGCTTTATGTTTCCAGCTCTTAGTCCAGAGCTGCATGGGAATCCAGAGAAGAGTCTTCAGGTTTGGCTCAGGAGGCAGGCTCGGCAGGTTAAGTTCATCCAGAGCTTTCAGGGAAAACTGGATTCCTGAAAGCAGAGACAAGGAGGGATTAGAATCCAATCAAGAATCAGGAGCAACAAAGGTTCTCAGAAGAAGCTAGGCTCAGGTGCTAACCAAACTGGATTAAACACTGCGGCGTTGAGGCAAGGTCTGAAGGCAGGTTATATACTGGTGGATCCTCTGATGATGAGATGCGCCTCAGGTGTGTCAAGGCTCAGCTCAGGAGGATCCACGGCGGACTCTGCTGGAGAAAAGGTGGAACTTCTCCAGATCCCAACAGTACCCCCCTCTCAACGACCGCCTCTTGGCGGTCCAGAAGATGTCGACGATGGAGGGAGCGCCACACTCCTCATCAAAGACGGGTCGAGTGATGTAGGGAGCCAGGAACCCACTGGCGATCCTCCAGACCGTAGCCCTCCCAGGGGTCGACGCAGGTACTGCCAACCACCCAATTCGCCGACGGGAGTCAACGATCCGGCGGACGTGATGAAGGCCGGATGTCCATCGACTTCCAGGGCGGGTGGAGGGGAGTCGGATGGAGGGCACAAAGGACTAGAGATAACTGGTTTGACCTGAGAGACGTGGAAAGTGGGATGGATGCGAAAAGTCAGGGGAAGTTGCAGGCGTATGGCTGACGGATTGATAACCTGGGCAATTTTGTATGGACCAATGTATCTAGGTGAAAGCTTGCGAGACATCCCCTTGAGGGGGATGTCCCGAGTGGAAAGCCATACCTCTTGTCCAACAGAGTACTCTGGGGCAGGACGTCTCTTTGAGTCGGCGAAGTGTTTAGTTGTTTCCGAGGAGCGATTGAGTGTAGTGATGGTGTCTCTCCAGATGCGTTGACATCGACGGATGTGTTGATTGACTGATTGAACCGAAATCTCTCTCTCATCTGCAGGAAAAAGTGGAGGTTGATAACCAAGACTAACCTGAAATGG